>SNQJ01S0072295.1:31536-46114 GCA_010110895.2 Picea sitchensis
CTCCCTTTACATTTGGAAGCTGTAGCTACCTTTGGAATTCATTACTTCCCTTGAACAATAACTATTGATTATTTCTCATATATTATGCATGGTGTATTGTGGTGTATTGGTGTAACTCTTATACTATTGTTCATTGCTCATTGTATATAGTTGAATGGTTTAAGTATAAGTTGAAAAAGGTTTTAAATTGTACTTGATATTGATTCACCCCCCTCTCAGTATCAACAGTGTCTTGATTTCATCTCACGGTCCTGGTTTGTCCCAAAATCTACATCAATGGACAAGATTTTCCCTCGATTCTTTTGTAGTTTTACTGTGGGTATTTCAATCATGATCGTGTTTCTGTAATGTGCTTTCCCTTCTAATATTTTATTAACGTTTCTTGCTTTTGATATGTTTTATCGTTATTTCTCCTGAGATTTTTAATAATTTTTTGTGCATTCATTTATGCATTGATATGCAGTCGCTAACCCTCCTGAGATATTAATTCCTTATTTACATAGATTCTCTACATGCTACCTCTCTCAAGCTTTAGAATCATAGGATCATTGTTTATCCTATCATGATCAACAATGATCATGAATTGCTTCTACCACAAGGTGATCTTCCTCTTCCACAAGGTGATCTTATTATCTTCTAATTACTGTACATGTTGGACTCATGTTGCCATCAATGACAACATGTAACATTCCCTGTCGTTACGACTACATGCGATGCAACACAAAAGCAAGATTTGTTTTTTTTTTTAAGCAAGAAGGCAACAACGACAACAATTAATCAACATAACTTGATGATGAACACAACACATGCAAATCAAGCAACATACAACAATGACCCAGCATACTAGCACATCATGCAACTGGACGAAACATGTGATAATCAAATATACAAATAAAACGACTAATCTATGGGACAACATCAAGATCAACTAGACGCAACCAACATCAAATGACACAGGTAAATTGAACCTTCACAGCGAGCGAGGAACAAGCACAAACAAGAGTTATGGCACAAGTACCAACATCAATTACAATGAACATTATGCCCACATCGGGAAGCACATGACTTTGGCTAGGTTATCATTCACTTCTATCAATCGGGGCGCACAATGATCCCCACATCAAGAATCATTCTGTCACAAGGTGGTAGGCGTGACAGTAACCAAGGTGCAACATAGCATATCTAGACAAATAACCCAAGAAACATCCAATGTGCTAGGAGACCGAATTAACTGTCAAAAACATGAAGACTATACCCAAGCACCCAATCGACAAGTCAACAAGACGCAAGGGAAATCTGACTACTATAACAATCATACATGGCCTTAAATTCCAAAGCAATCCTACATCAACATGGTTAATAGCGCGAAGGAATCTAATATTTAACCAATCATACCTCACATTAATTTCCTGAATCCACATAAGTCATACATTCCTTAAACTGATCTTTCTTTACCATTTATGGAATAACTACTTTTTTTTTGCATTAAAAAGTGAATTAATATATGCACTTAACATAATCAATACTAATACCAGTGTAATGGGGAATGTAATGATGAATTACACCATGTTCGCATAGTAAGAAGTATATTCTCTTATATGTATTAGTTATTCCATGGTGACGCTTGACTACATCAATCTGTACACATTAAAATAACTATATTCAAAACAAATAGTTCATTGTAACTATTTTCCAATTCCAAAAATCAGATAAGTATTTTCCTAAGGATGAATCCATTATAACCAGACAAATCATGTACATCTATTTAGCTTGTTGATTTAAAGTAAAAGGTGATTCTTATAAGAACTGTATTGTTAGCCAAAGAATGGGTTACAAATTATTTTCCCTCTGATTTTTTTTATACAAGGAGGGGGCCAATTGTCTCCAGGAGTTTGTTTTTGCATCCATGATTGATCCAGGGGATCAAATTTTGCTCAAAATTTCAATGTGCTCGAAATCGCTTCAAATTGAACGAGAGCGTAGGCCTCATCGTTATGAACCTAACACAACTCGTTTGGGTTCAAACGGATGTCGGGAGCGAGAGATATCGTGTTCTGTTCAAAACGATAAACAAGCAAAAAAGGGATGTTGACTGTATAGTCCATACAGATGTTGACATGGCAGTCCGTACGACACGTGGCAAGGCTGAGTGGCAAACAGTTGGCAAATGTGGATGAATGATATTGTGACACGTGGTAGTTTTTGGTTGGTGGTACGGTGCCATGTGGCCCAGTCATGGGCTGCCACGTGGCACCTTGTTATTGGTTGTTGGTTTAAAATTTATGGTGTCCATGGGAATCGAACCCCAGACCTCCCCATCGGTCCAAACCTTTGCAAAGTCTGCGTTGCCAACATGCCCCACCGTATTCCTTGTTATATGTATGGTTTGATATATATTTGAGTTTGAGTTGTGTACCGTTGGAACGGGGGTCCGGGCTAGGGCTTAGCCCCAGCCCCTGGTCGCATATTGCGTTAACATATGACCCATTGCTATACCAATTGGCATGCGCACGTGGATTGAATTTTGATTTGGTTTCAACGGTTATACAAACCAACAACCCGCCACTTGTCCCTTTTCTATTAGCCTTTGGGACGGAGCCCCGTTTGCGTTTGCACGTGGTCACATGGGCCACATGACCTTGACCTTGGCAATTAGGGGCTAGGTGCGCCCGTAACCGTCCTACAGTTCACACCATTTGTGCGGTTGCGTCCGGTGCCGAGTTTTAATGCTTAAATGTGCGTGAGGGCTAGGTTGAGCCAACAAGGGTGCAATTTGTCGATCCAGAGACAACAAGCTTGAAGGGGAACTTCCAGGAAGCCTATCTTCTTCAATTTTTGGCCAAACGAGGTGCCGAAAAAGCCCAACTAGGGGTTTTTGGACGTTCTGGAGCCATGGCATTTTGAGCATTGTAAAGCACATTTTTGAGCACTTTGAGCAAATAATACAAATGATCCATTGGAAGTTGGACCAGGAGATGTAGCCCAAGAGAGGAGTGAACTCCTTTATCATTTGTTGTGTTATGTGTTTTATGTTCACTGTTTATTGTTGTTGTTTATATGCATCTTGAATGAGTAATTTATACAAAAGTTGTGTTGCAAAGTTGATCCATTTGCATTTTAACACATGAAATAAATCTTGCAAATATTTTCAAGAATTCAAGTCTTCTTCATTTTTAGATCAATGATTTATACCAATTGATAAAAGAATTTTCAGTTCCAATCAATAAATATATCTACTCCATTTAGTCAAAACGTTCACTTAATAAATCTATCTATGAAACATGTCTTTTAAAACTAAATTCGTTATCTTTTAAAACCGAAACAAATATATCGTTGTCTTTAAAACTGAAACAAATATATCTCTATCTTTTAAAACTGAAACAAATATATCGATGTCTTTTAAACAATATAATTCATTGTCTTTTAAAAATGGGTGAATGGTTTTGTAAACACTGGGTGAAATCATTGTCTAGGAACTGGGTGAATGGTTGTGTAAACACTCGAGGAAATCGTTGTCTAAGTACTGGGTCAATGGTTGTGTAAACACTGGGCGAAATCGCTATCTAAGAACTAGGTGAATGGTTGTGTAAACACTGTGCGGAATCGTTGTCTAAGAACTAGTTAAGATGCCAATAAAAACGTGGTGTGAATGCTGGGTAATATGCCAAGAAAAACATGGTGTGAATGCTGGGTAATATGCCAAGAAAAAGGTGGTGTGAATGATGGGTAAGATGCCAAGAAAAATGTGGTGTGAATGCTGGGTAATATGGCAAGAAAAAAGTGGTGTGAATGTTGGGTAATATGCCAAGAAAAACGTGGTGTGAATGCTAGGTAAGATGCCAAGAAAAACGTGGTGTGAATGCTAGGTAATATGACAGGAGAAACATGGTGTGAATGTTGGATGATATGCCAAGAAAAATGTGGTGTGAATGCTGGGTAATATGCCAAGAAAAACATTTTTCCCCTTTTTGCTAGGAGCCAAGGAATCAGAGAGTAATCCTTCATATTTTAATCATTCCAAATGCAGAGATACTCATTCACAAGGAAAACGCATAGGTTAAACATTCAAAAATGAATCATTCAAAAACGCAAAAACAATCATTCACAAGGAAAACGCAGAGGTTAAACATTCATAAATGAATCATTCCAAAACACAAAGACAATCATTCACAGGAAAAACACATAGGTTAAACATTAAGAAATGAATCATTCCAAAATGCATAGACAATCATTCACGGGGAAAACGTAGAGAAACAAACGATGGTGGAATAGAGAGCATAAACACCCAAGAGAGAATTCCTTGTTGGGCAGAAAATGATCCTACAATTATTATCCATGCACAGGAAAGCAAAGCATTTGAATTTAAGTCTTAAACAACAGAATGAAGACAGTCGATTCGACTCTTGGCCAACTACTCAGGCACAGACTAATAACTTAAAGGATCACTGAACAAAGGATAAAAACACAAATCTACATCAAGATCTTCTTCGTGGAGAAGCAAGTAATGAAATAAAAGAACAATCAAGGAGTAAAAAAAACGCAGGCAGGAGATACAAGAGCGCAGGAAAGGTTTTGAGTCTGGGGCTCATTCTTAGCCATGCACAATAGGCTTTGACTCAGAAATAAAGGATATTGTGGATAGCAAGGGTTCTTACTGAACGAATCAGGCGACAAGGGGATTACAATTACCGTAGAAACACATGTGCAAGGAAAGATCATGGCAATGAAATCTTCATCTGGGTACAGTAAAATAAACAAGTGTAATTTAAATTTCATTGCAAGTAACAACTTTAACAAGAATACCTTAGCCAAATGTGAATGCTTCGAAGTCGTTGTCCCATGCACGCTCCATCCAGCTCCCACTTGCCAACCGATGTGACCTCACCAGTACCTCCCAGCCAACGTTAGGGGTACTCTCCTTCCCCTGAGCCCCCCCAAGCCACAAAGGGGCCACACACACAATACTAGAGAATGCTAACACCCAGATCACCTCACAAGGTCGAGCTACCAGTCGTTACCTGAGCTGGGTATCCCAACTCCCACAAGAGAAAGTTCATTCAAGATGAAATTTCAGTAGCATAACGTTAGGAAAGCCAAATGATGATCCACACTCCTCCTCCACCATCCTTTTTATAGAGTTTTCTTAGTCATTAGTTTCCCAAAACCCTCATTAGATTCCATTTTCATTTAATTAAATTTGAAAAACCTCCCCCGTACACATGTCGTCCGATCCCCTAGTTGCACTAGAAAATCAATTTTATCAATTAATTAAATATTCCTATTTCCCTCACCCACCTAAAAACATTCCTAAAAACGCTCCTCGGTGTCCCATTATTCCCTTACAATTCTTAAATGACTTACGCCTTACTTAATTCCTAGTTGAGTTCATAAATAGAAAGTTCCAAAGGCTAGATTCCTTACTAAGTTAGACATTCATCTTTTTCTTTAAGTTTCCCTTTTTCTTTTAGTTTCCCCTTTCTCTTTTATTTTCCCTTTTTCCTTTTTTTAACTATGTTTAGAATTAGCAAGTTCAGACAAACAACCATTCACTCTTTTTATGAATTTAATCCTCCATTAAAATTTTTACTTTAATAATTAAAGTTTGAATTTCTCTTATTAGTTATAAAAGAACCTTTAGTGAATTGAAATTTTATAAAAAGAACCTTAGTGAATTAAAATTTTATAACAAGAACCTTAGGGAAATAAATTTTTTCTTTAATCCAGTTATAAGTCTAATTAGTTTGGCGACAGTTCTTAAGGGAAAAATTTAGTCATTAAACTTTACTTATCACATCATTCATTTTAAGGCCGACCAAGTCCTAAGGAGGCATAGTTTTCTAGGCACTAGGTTTATTTACTTACCAGTTAAAATCACGATGTGCCCTTCAGGATGCACTACGTGCTCCAAAGGTTCGACTCGCCTCCTTCCATTTTCTTTGCGTGACGTGCCCTTCAAGACACACTACGTGCTCCAAGGGTGCCACTCGCCTCTTNCTTTTTTTTTCACGCGCAACGTGCCCTTCAAGACGCACTACATGCTCCAAGGGTTCCACTCGCCTCTTTTTGTTTTCTTTGTGCGACGTGCCCTTTAAGGCGCACTACGTTCTCCAAGGGTGACACTCGCCTCTTGACTGAATTTGGTAGACGTCAAACCCCTGGAGTCAATACTCCTCCAGGTAATCTTGTGGGAGACTAAGGGCCTCTAAGGAATAAGGCCCATGCCTTATTGTGTTCCCCTTAGAATCATCATAAGCGACTGTCACAATCTACCCTCATGGCATCGTGGGTCTTCTCGAACTAGGTAATCGTTAACCTACAGTTCGAGCCATGGTGGGAGTTCTAGTAGGTTGTGGCAGGGTTGCTGCCACACCTCTCCCTCAAAGTCTCTGGTTTTCGTGCATGATCCCTCTACTCCAAATGTGATTCTGGTCAGTAAGCTATCGTCAGCCTGCATCCATCAACGAATCATGTTAGCAATAATAAGAAATCGTCATAGCATCTAATCATATGTACATATGTCACATCAACATCATTCAAACCCCAACAGTCCACTCCCTGACTCGATCCAGAGTCCAAGGGGTTTCATTGATGCCTTTACATCCTCAATGTCCAGAGTCCTACACACTCAGGAGAACCCTATCAATAACACCTTTCTATGTAAATACGACAAAATAACATATCATCAAATCCACAGTATCTCATAATCATAATCAAAATGACCAATAGTATAATAACCCGGATCACTTGCACGCAAGTTTCCTCAAAGAATAAATTTGCCCAGTGCGTGCAAGAGAGGGATGTTACACAACACATAATCAATGACAATATGTCCAACAGTCTACATAAGTAAATGTTTTATCATAACAGTTTAGAATTACCTTATATTTTTCTAACCAGTCCATACCGATTAATACATCATATGATCCTAGTTGTAAAATATTCAAATCTACTTGAGTTTTAAAGCCATTCATACTAATTTCACAACCTTTAACAAGATTTGTAACTTTCCTTTTTGTTCTTATATAAATTTGTACTAGCCATGCCTTTTCAAAATTTTCTTTCCGTAACTTACAAATTTCCACTATTTTAGGTGAAACATAACTTAAACGGATCAATCAAAATGGAAATTGGTTGATTATTCAACATACCTTCTACTTCCACCATGGAAGCTTGATGATCTGCTTGGTTGTTCTTTAAGGCTGCACTAATCTTTGGGGTACTCATTAATATTTCACTGACTGTAGTAGCTTCTCGAATTATATGTGTATTGTTGTTGTTTTTTTTTCTGCGAGGACAATCTTTAAAATAATGTGGTTCACCACACTCTTAACACTTTAATGGTTCTTTTTGGGTAGTTTCTTTGTTAGAAAAAGTTGGAGGTTTTGCATTTTTATTATCATATGGGTTATAAGGCTTATTATTTATGTAGTTATTTCCCTGAAACCTTTTTGTAAAGTTCTTATTTAAAAACTTTCCTTCTTTTCTTCGTGGAGCAATCCTTTCGACTTTCTTACCTTTCCATTTTTTATCTTTTTCGTTTCTAGTGTTATATTTTCAAAGCACAATTTAGCTTTACACATAGCTTCTTCTAAAGTCTTAGGATTGTCAAATTCAATCCTATCTTTATATGAGGCAGGTAAACAACTAAAGAAGCGTTGTATCTTTGGTTTTTCATCCACAATATACGGTACATAACGCAATAAGCTTAGAAATTTACTGCAAAAGTCTTTCATGGCTAAATTTCCCAATACCATTTCACAAAATTATTTAGCCTTACCTTCATAATATTGTTCTAATAGGTATTGTTTCTTAAAGTATCTTTTAAAATTCTTCCAAGTTATTTTACGTTCCTTGATATTTTTTACTCTTTTTATATCTTGCCACCAAATATCTTCCTTCTCAGTTAGATTATAGATGGTCATTCTTTCTTTGAGTTAAATTGAATAGTTATATATCTGAAAGTATTTTTTCATTCCAGAAATCCAAGCATCTGCCTCTTCTCCAGTCTCAATTTCACCATTAAATATTGGAGGTTTTATCTTTTTAATTTTTTCCATGATTTCCTCATGATGCTTATGTTTATTTTTAGTTATTTGTTCTAGTTTGGCACTATCCTCACTTGAAGTTTCAGTTTCGTTAAAAATAGATTCCATCGTGGATTTAGTGTGTTCAAATTTCCTGGACTTCTTCTTGTGCAGATCAGTTTTAGAATTATTGGAAAAATGACCTTTATTCTTGTTAGAATTATGATTACACAATTTGTCTAAGAGTATTGTGTTAAGTTATTTGTGTGTCTTTATAATTTGTTCATTATATACCTTAACAATTCCCAATTCTTCTCTGAGACCTTGTACAATCTGAATTAATTCAAATTGCCTATTATCCCTAATTCCATTCACATTAACCCATATATTTCCTTCACCAATGTTTCCTTGTTCAAGATTTTCTGGTTCATTTTGATGTGACCCTTCTTTAGGTAGAATAGGTACTTTTGTCATCCTTCTTGAAAATCAAAATCTTCTTCCTTATGGTAAGAAGAAATATAAAAATAGTAAATTAGTCTTCGTAGTCGAGCTCATAAGGCCAAGTGTGGTTCCTAAAGCTATGATACCATTATGTCACATACCCAAAAAAACAAATATATGTATATATATATATATTATTTCCAACTAAATAAGGTGTGAGAATCTCTATTCTGGTCACACAATTTATAAAGATAATAAATTATTTGAATGCGAGCTTTATGCAATTTTACTCTTACCATTCATAATAGTTTTAAGTACAAACTCATTATTGTCTTTGTCGGTCCTCAGTTAAAATTCTAAGGTACTAATTCTTAATTTCATCTTTCACATCATATGCAACCTTCCATTCCTATAATTTGTAAATTATGTATTGAATTCATATTTCATAAAGGAGGGGTTGGGTTAGGCCCTTGTTATAACCTTGTGTAACTTCTACTCAACCTATAGTCTAAATATGGAGGCCGATGGTGTAATAACTTGGAAGGATTCTATGAAAATCATTAAAGGTTTTAACTATACCCCTTATCCCTAATATGGTAAAGGGGTGTGGCGNATGACAAACATGAGGTTTAATGGTCACACCGCATTTAAGGTCGACACAACCAGAGATTTAACACTTGTAAACAAGGTGGATCGAGGTTGTTAATGTCACTCTTATCGTATCCCGTATCTCATTAATATGCTTGTCCGAAGCCTTTCGTGGAAACCAAAATGAGTGGTAATTGTTACTACCTTGGAACAAGAGATGAGAGGTAATGTTCCGACCATCCTGCTTTGGTTTCAGTCACTTGCATTTCAGTTTTGGAAATATTTCTGCGGAAGATTGGGGTTCCTAGATAGGGTTTTAGTTATCTATTTCAAGCTTCCTCCAATGTATACTTGTGAAGCTATGTAATCTAATGTCATCGCTATGGATTTAGTTCTGGTCATTATTTAAGAGTTTGAACGTAATCGGGTAAAGATTCAGTGCCTTATTCCTTAAAATTAGTATTGTGCATGTTACAAATTGTAGAAAATTATATGATTGTTGAATCATGTGCACATTTTCTTAGTTCTTGATTTTAGTTTATAGCTTAAGGTCGTCGTCTCTACTAATACCATTCTCAGTGTATATTTGGTTTAATCATGTAGCAGCGCAACTCTTTTACACTAAATGTTTTTGTCTCTATTGATATCATTCTCAATTTATAATTTGTTTGAGCCTGTAGTGGCGCAAATTTTACACCAAATGTATTTGTCTCTCTTGATTTTATTCTTGGTTTACTTTTTGTTTAAACCTATAGTGGCACAACCCTTTTACACCAAATGTTGTTGTCTATGTTTACATTTTGATTGAGCCCTTTATGGAAAACACCTGTAATGCTTACGGTCATTACACATTCTCACTATTCTGTGTTGACTATGTTAATATCATTCTCCATTTCATATTTTAGTATAATGGACATGTATGGATACTCTAGACTAATGATGGGGCCCTTTTTTGTGAACGAGGGTACCCATCAGAAGGAGAAGACATGGATCCTAGTTGGTCCTTCCATTCTGTTGCGAGAGTTCATTGCAGGGTCGAGCTATTCCAGGTAAAATTCATACCCTTCCTTTATTATTATTTGGTAATATTTTTGGTTTCCTTTAATACAATTTTGTTCATTAATGCAAATAGATTTCTCCATGTTATCATGGTTTTTATCTCGAGTGTAAGTGTTACTTACTTTGACTATTTCCATTTTGAACATTTAAAAATCTTACTCGATACCACTCTAATTTCTCTTTTGGAAACTTGTGGAGAGGTGTGGGCTATGACTCTTTGGTTTCCATTATGAACCCTTAAACTATCGATGATGAAAGGATACTATGGTCTCTTCTCTAAATTAGTTTGGAAGGATTGTATGCGCATGGGGGTTTTTTACCCTTTTCCTTTTGTTGGAGTTTAAAAAATATGACAGAGCTATTCTCATGTATAAATGAGGGTTTTTTACTCCCGAAACTCTCACAGAGTCCATCGAATATTTGTAACTCTGTTAACTTATTTTATAAGGAATTTCTTGTTTCTTTTTCCGATGGTGTTGTGGTTGGATCCGACCTTTGTTTACCAACCTTTTTGCTCTTTTTGTTAAAGAGTTTTATAGATATGCACGTTTTGTTTCTATTTCTTAAACTTATCATTATTCTCTTCGATGAGAAATTCTTTTAACCTACTATTTATGTTCAAAGATTAAGCATGGTAACAACATTGTCGTTTAGTAGTTTAGCATGTTTAATTGTATATATATTGATTCCTCTCTGCATATTCTAGACTCCCATTATGATATTAGTTTTACCATCCTTGCATATAGTCAAATAAGTTACAATATAATTTCCTCCATGTTCTGAATAAAATTGGTGCTTCCTGTTCTACGATTCTGTTTAACTTTCAATAATGGTTGTGGATAAAATCATTTTCTTATAACAGTTTCATAATAGAATGATACTATGAAACCAACAATATATTATTTATAGTTTTCCATTTGATCAACGAATCAAATAAATTATCCATAGAATATTGAAGAAACAATATTTCAATCTAGAACAGAATGGAAGAAAACAAACTCATTAAAAACTTGTATTTGATATTTCCTTAGGGGAAAACACGGGTAAAGTGGGTTGTTCCTCCCAACCTTAGATCCGAGCTACCACACGTTCCTACTCGGTCACCCTTGAGATAAATGCCGATCAAAAACCAACCAAGTGACTTCCTGCAAAGTATGGGGTTCCATGTAATCATTCATATTTCCCATCTCATCCAGAATGGCATCTCATTCTCATGTTTTCTTTCATTTTAATATTTTCCTAGGTCTTTGACACTTGTTTGAGCCTCTTGCTCATTGAACACCTTTCAAATTGATTTTTGTTCATTGACCACCTATTAATATGATTATTACACATGTTCCTAAAAACCTGAGATCTTGTCTCACTTTGGTTGAGTTCACTCAACCAATCTTCACCACTTGTCCCCCTTCTATTGTCACTTGGTGGTTCTCTTTGGATCATTGGATTCTCTCTTCTAACAGTCTCACCTCATGTGTGTTTCCTCTTTCTCTTTTATTAATAAAATAATAAAGATAAAACAATAATTTTTGAGTTAGATCACGAGGATAAAAAAATGTGTTTTTTAACAAAAAGAATAAAAATAAAATAATAAGTTTAAAATTTGAAATTTTGGGGTATCACAGTTTCCCTTGAACATGACACTTGTTTGTGTCATTGTCTTATAGTTGGGTTATATTTTGCCTAAGATTCATACCATCAATATGAGTCATATACTCCTATGGCTAGTTACTCTTTCAATTATGGAGAGTGACTCAATGCCTCATGCGTTGTTCCATTATATCAATGGTTCGCTTGAGTAAATGTTGTGCGGCCATCATTATGTTGTGCTATATGTTCAAGGGAAGTAAGTCTAAATCAACCAATTGTTGTTTTCTTTACCATCTGAGTAAGTCATCCCCATGTCAGTTGTACTTGGTGATTCTATCTCTTCACATCATCTCTTCATATATGTTTCATGTCGATTGATGTGGGATACATTAAGACCCTCCTTTGACAAATCTGTTTTTATCGACTTCAACACATTATCTAGGAGAGGGATCTAGAAACTAGCTAGTACCTTAGACCTTGGAGTTCACTGAGTTCTAGATATCTAGAAACATCCCTTAGCATCCTCCATCAATCTATATAAAGAAGGTATTCCAAGGGTAAGAGGAGAAAGAGTCTACATTAGACTTGTGTTGTAGAAATTTTAGAGGAGCTCTTCTACAGGATTGGTCTTCATATCAGGTCATCCTTGCTTGTTTGAGTGCTATGGATGAGCTAGAGCAAGGGCCAAGGAGAACTTCAACCATGAACCATGGTAAAATCCATTGATTGATGTACTTTTGGTTCACTTTTAATATAGATCTACGTGATTTCCCCCCTTCCAATATTGTTGTATTCGGTTGTTAACAATAGATATGTTCTTTCCTTGAGTAGCTCAGATTGGAGTTGAATTTCCTAATGTTTGAAGAGGTTTGAGGATTGGTATTTGTTGTCTCCTTGTATGGAGAAATCAAGTTGCAGGAGCTGGATCTCCAGAGCTACATTAGTTGGGATTATGTAAAGACAATCACCAAATAATAAGGTGTGCATTTTTCTCTCCTATCATAGATATGAATGAATCTAATAGATGTAAAGAGAATTTTGTAGTGGTCTATCCTACAGTCTGTCTCATATCATGGGCAGATCTAAGGGAGTGCTCACCTATCCACGTCGAGATTTCTCCACAACAATTACTATAAACTATATAGCTCCACATTTACAAAAGATATTTCAATGTTATCTCCTCAAAACTTAAAAAATTTAATCCATGGTCAAAGACATCTACCTTGTCTACTCATCTAGTAAGAATAAATGATTGTTTATATAACATACCAAATCATCCAAGTTTAAAAAAATATTTCAATAGTCTCTCCTCATAATTTAAGAAATTTAATCCATAATCAAAATCACCTACCTACTTCACTCACCTAGTAACAACAAATGATGATGATGATGATGATGGGAGACCTTCAAGCCATCTCTCTCATGGCATGGAAGGACAAAATGAGATCTCTTTTTCCCTCTTTCAAAAATCTTATCTTCAACCACATCTATCGGGAGTAAAATAAATCAACAAATCATTTATCAAAGTCGGTGCTTCAGAAAAAAGAGGGCATAATTACCTATAACCTTGTTGACGGGCAAAATTGACCGTCCGTCAACTGGGAGAGTGGAACCGGTCCGGGTTTGTCTAAATAACCTAATCCGTTTGGAATGGACCACCCTGACGAGTTTAACGGCTCTGTTGGCCACTCTAAGGTCTTCTCGGAAAACCAAAGAGGGAATTGATCTGAGCTAAGTAATCTAAACAAACTAAACTAAATAAAACTAATAAAACAAACTAAAATTAAACTAAAACTAAATATAACTATTCTAATTATTATATACAATCCACTAATTACTATTGTAATAACTCAAATCAACTATCTAATTATCAGCTACAATATTACTTATTCACAAATATACATTATAAACAATCTAGAGATTTAATTAAAACCTGCAAAACTCATGCGTTTTCTGCCCTAAGACAACCAAGAATCTCTTTTTGATTTTTATATTTTATGAAAAAGAAATAAGCATTACTGAAATTAAACAATCTAATATATTTACTGAAATTAACCAATCTAATATAAATCTAATTAAACTTATACTACTTAAAGAAAACAGTAAACAACAGACTAATTGACCTGGAAACGCTCCAAGTCTGCCCTGTGTATGATGACTTCTAAGTTGGTCGGAGGAAGAAATTCGCACCGGTTAGTCCATAAGCTTCTCGAAAACGATTGGCTGTGCTGCTTCTTGAAGTGATTTACAGGACAAACAAGACATAAAAGAAAATCATAACAATCTTATGATTATAAATTCCTGCAATAAGGGAAACCTGTTATGCAAGGACTTATATATAGCAATTCAATTTATGAAGAAGATAAACCTGTCATTCACAAACTGAATTAACAATCGTTATGTCTTTTATCTATTTGGAAGAGACAAGATATGGATAACATTAATAAAATTATATCATTTGCATTTGATTTAGATAGCTAAAGTAGTCATAAATCATACACAAATTTGATATACAAAACATGAAACAAAATGTTGATATATTGAGAAGCTAAAGCTGTGACAAAACATCAATTCTGCTCCAGTCTGTATCAAAACTCCATATCCTTGTTCTCCCACGAATGAGGATGATGATTATTAAAAAAATCATAAGTATTTATAAGTCTCTTCACAAGGTAAAACTTCCTTGTGGATAATATCAAAATGAATTACATAATCTGGGAAAAATCCCCAAAATCTTCTAAACTAAGAAAATAAAATGCAAGTGAAATCTTTGAAACATCCCCTAACTGCTCATCATATCTACTGCCAATTCGAATTTACCTGCAATAGAACACAAATATCCAATTAGAAAGATATTTCATTAAGAAAACAATAAAAAA
>SNQJ01S0072296.1:0-10098 GCA_010110895.2 Picea sitchensis
CTACTAGTTATTATTTATTTAAAACCCTTATCATGATTTATTACTTCTCCCCCCTTAACTAAAAAGTTGGTTGAGTTTTTAATTAACTTAACTAACGAGGTAGTTCAACTACTTCAACCAATTCTAAGTTGCTAAAGGAAAAAGGAAAGGGAGGAACAAGAGGAGGATAGAAGGAGAAGCATACTAAAGTTTTCTCTGAGTTTATGTTGAGATAGTTTAATTTTCATTCATTGCTTAATTTATCACAACCTAATTCATTTTTATGATAGCAGGGTCTTATTGTAGACAACAAGATTCAAGGTTGAATTACATCATTCAGACACTTGTTTTTCAGAGGTGTTGATCTATCTTTTATATTCTATGTAGACTTGTCTTTTTGTGAATTAGTTTTTATGATTGACAAAGGCTATTGTGCAGAGTCGAGTGGGTAGCAATCTATGGCAAGCTGATCCAGTTTTTAGAGTTTAGTTTTTTATTTTCTGTGAGAGGTCCTTTTGTATGTTCCATCGGGGATGTCTAAATTTGACTTTGGTCCAAAATTTATGCATGAAATTTTGTAAAAAAAATGACTCTTTGTTTTAATTGGAATGAAATAAAGGATTTGTTTATGTCTCATTTGTCTTGATTATCATCTTGGTGTCTTTAATTCTATCTCTACATTTATTTCAGCAACTATTTTATTCAGAAAATCATATTTAAATGAATTTTCCAGCAAGATTTTAATTGTGAAAAGACTAGCCTAAGAACCTATAATCAATACTTGTGAGTTAGGATATTATTGTTGATGGATATAAACATAGGGTGAAATTCCTATCTATTTTTCTTTATCCAAGCAGAATCTGAAAATGCTTGAGTAAGATCATTTCATATATTTTCTTCAACAGAGGGTAATATGACGTCCCTCCATATGGTTGTGGATATTGATGTCCCCATAAGCGGGTGACGAGTGGTCATAAGGGTTGAGATGGTTCATAAAACCAATCAACCCATATGTTGCGTGGACATCCCAAGTTTATCCTGGCCAAATGGCATGGACCTAGGTGCATCAGGAAACAATGTGTATAAGTAACTTGATTGGGCATAGATGAGGTCGAATTGTTGAGCCTTGTTGATGGCTTCCTCTTCTGACCAAGGAAAGGTGGATGATACATCCTTGGAAATAATAGAGACAAGTGATTTGAGAAACCAAACAAGATGTTGTTCCTTGGTGGTTTCTTCTTTATACAAACTATGTCGTCGACGCCATTCATGGATGTGGTCGGTTATATGGATAGAAGTAGTTTGTTTGAACTACGAGAGAATTTATAAACTAGTATCATGACAAACTTGTAGTTGGAAAAAGGAAAAAAAGGCCTTGGCCAATGATTCAAAGGCCATATGGGACCCTAATTTTTTGTCCACATACCATCTGGCTGAGGAACCAATGAGAGTGTGTTGAAACAACCTTAGGCGGATCGAATCATCCATAATATTGTTTGAAAATCACCATAGGTGAAAGGTCATAACATGGTTGGCAGGATCTTCCCCTGATTTTCCTTCAAACTTTGGAATATTTGAAGGTAGTTTGGTAGAAATATTTGTCCAAGTGGGATCATGCAAAATGGGATCATTTGTGAGTTTGTTTAAATCGTGAATATTAAGGGATGCCAAGTATGGCATAGGGATATTTGGTGGAGGATTAGTTCTAGCCATCATGTGATCAGGTAGTGGACCTATCCCTTGATAGATTTGGTGGGGTTGTACTTCTCCCTTGCGAATAAGTTTGACCCTCGTCTCCTTGTGAAGGAGAACTAGTGGATGGATGGCCTTGGGAATTGGAACCAAGCAAAGTGGAACCAAGTAAATATGATCCCAAAATATTATAACTCACAGGGGTGTGAAATGGTTGAGTCGGTGAGTTGGAAAGACTAGGGAATCCTCCTAAAATAGGAGGGATATACTACAAGCGTTTGGAACGAAGGGGATTCTTTATGTCCCCTATGGTTTCCAACTAGAAAAGTGAATGTGTGAAAACGGTGATAAGAGAAATAAATGAACAAGAGATTTTTGTATATTATGGACCATCACAAGATAGTATAACTCACAATTGCATGTAATCAAATGATCATCATACATAAATCAATTGTAAATAAACAATCATGTGGATAGGTGGATTTTTTCCTTGTGGGGGAACAACAAAAACAAATGCTCGTGTCCAAAAAGACATATCATCCTTCCTCTCAAATAGCACTTGGCCTTCCAAAAGTACTCAATAGTGGGGTCTAAAGCCACTAGAAGAGGGACTAGTGAAGTTTGAAATAATCAGTTATAATGAGGGGTAGAGGGTGCATATCTCAAAAGAGCTGGTGATATTTCCCAATATACACACAAAATATGATCAAGGTGTGATTACAACCCACAATCACCACCTGGGTAGATGTCTTATGTTTGGTCACTAGGTACCTCGGTCAAAGTGCAACATTTAGATTTTCGGCCTCAGAAATGGGTCAAGGAGGGATGCACAAAACAACCGAACCTCGACCTTCAACCCTTCACGAGTATCTCCCTGCCTCATGGTGTAGGAGCACTTGACTTGGAGGATTTGAAATTTCCCTATGTTTCAACTTGTGTTGTTTGAAAATGTGAGAACTAGATAACAGGGGGTTATTTGGATGCCTACCCCCGAGATCCTACCTAGACTAAAAAAATTCTTTTGGCACCTCCTGTGGAGGAAAACTTAGTGAGTTTTTAGAAAAAATTTAGATGTGGTGGGCTGAGAGATTGGGGATGTGAACCAATCTCTTTTGAATTATATGGGTGTGGTTAATTTCCAAAGAAGTAGTGGGACATTTCAGAATTCCTTTGGAGAAAACCTACTTCAACCTCCACTATTCAAAATGGAAATTATGTGTGTGGGGAGTGACTTTGTGTGCAATCAAGTGAAAAAAATGTGCCAAGTTTTTAATAAGTTAAGTGTGATATTGCAACATGTGGACTTCCTGTGGTCCTTATATATATTCTTTACCTAGCTTACTACGTGTCATTGGTACAACCTTGCGGAATATTTAAATCCCTAAAGAACTAGCAATGTGGACATATGGGTCATTTACAAATCCTTTAAAATCCCTAAATGTTGTTTACACTAAGAAATCTTTGAAACTATCCTAGATTGCAAGCATGTTGGCATGTATGGGCCCATTACTTTAATATTTAAACTTCCCTAGATTGTGATGTAAAATAAAAAAGAAATTTTAAGAAACTATCCTATGTTTGCAACATGTGGGCATGTATGGGCCCTTACAAAACTTTAAGATGATTTCAAAAAACTAAGAGAAACCCTAGGGGAGCTTTGTCCTCTCCTAAATATTTTTGTTAAGGGAGATAAAATGTCCCTTTAACCAACTTTCTGATTCTCAAGATCACACTAGGGTGCGAGAGAAGAGTATGCTTGAGGGTGAAAGTTAACTTCTAGTCCCAATGTAAGTGATTTATGTATGAAAGAAACAATCTCCACTTAAAAATTTACAATCCAAATAAGCCATCCATGTGGCAACAAAGAAAAATAGGAGAATATTGGTTCTTTTTACCCCCTAAGTGCCTATGTTAGCTAACATTTCATATGGGAAAGGATTATAAGTGGAGTGAAGTTTCCTTACAAAGTGAATGAAAGTAAAAATATGAATACTAGGGGCCTTCAAATCATCATAAAAACCCTTACATTTTTTAAAACCAGGAGAAATGTGCAGGTTACAACTCTGACAAGTGCGCAGTGGGCGCATAATGTGCATTTTAAAGAATCTTGTGATACTCACAATGTGCAAAGTGTGCATCTGTGGGCAGGAAAATATGTTCACTTCCTGTCACGCATCAAGAGAGAAATTTCCAAGTGAAATACTCCTTCCCCAACTTTGAATTTTGATTTTGGTGGGCTAGGCTAGTTTTGGTACCTGCAAGGCAAAATGATCAAAATGAAGTGTTCTCTAAGCTCAAATAGGGAGTAATTTGATACCGATCCCCAGTATGGTCGCCAACTTGTTGTGTTGGTTTTTTCACTTGGGTGAGAAGACTATCAACACTTGCATGTCTAGATGAGCCTGATAGACAATTCAGTAGTTTGTGAGTGGGTTAAACAAGCCAAACACATGTATAAACAAATAAATAAACTAAAAGAACTAATAAATAAAAGTTAGAAAGAATTAGAAACTTATAACCATGAAAATCAAACAATGACCAACATATTTCTACCAATAGATCAATAGATTAGTAGGAAAAACACAATAAACAAAAATAGGGACTTATGAGTCCCCTCTTCCTCCTTGGGAGGGATCTTGAGTTCCCTAATGGAGATCTCTTGATACAATGGAAGAAATGGAAAATGGTGAATAACAACAATGCTTATTCCCTCAAGAGGTGAGTGGAATGGCCTATTGCAATGGTGCTTGAAGGATCCAAAGAGAAAAGAGGATTCTCAAGGGAGAATTCTTGCAGCATAACCATACTACGAAGATCCTGGTTTCTTAGTGCACCCATGGCTCTTATTTATAGCATTCATACATGGAAAATTGTAATTGGTTCATACTGTGAACAAGGGGCCTTTTAGGGCACCCTCTAATCCTTGACCAACCCCCCATTCGGATTTCATTCAGATATGAGGGTCAAATCATGTTGTGTATTCGTCCATAAGGGGTTGAGGGTCTCACAAGATTATAAATGCATCATTCATAGAATTGCACAGAGTTTCGCGTACACAGTCGCTCACTTGGTGCATTGTGCTTGTTGAGGGTTGAGTTGGCCTGCGCACTATGTGCATGCTTCCTTTGGTGAATTTGCGCATGTCATTTTTTGAACCAATTGTATATTTTTTTTACTTTTGAATGCATTTCAATGTTGTAGGTGGACTAATTGTTGTTGGCATTGTTGTGTTTCCTTAACCATTTGCGTGCAATGTTGCAGATGATTTTTTAGGGATAACAACAGCTACCACCACATTTTGAGTATTTTCCTTCTAAAAGGCGCAACGTTATCAAACGTGGTACACACACCTCCACTTATCAGACTTGTGATCATACAAGGATGAGTATTGAATCAAGTCAGAAAGATATTGGGAGTTATTCGACTCCCATACCTACTATAGTTAATGGTACCCCTTCAACACCTTCAACCACAATGGTTGTAGTGTTGGAGGTGCCTATCATCACCTATGCCCAATCTATAGTGAATACTCAAACTATAGCCATGAACCCTTTTGGGTCTCTTTGTCAGTCACCGGGCTATAATGTTCATTCCATCCCTATGGCCTCTAGTCCTTTTTCTTATGGTATGCCGAGTTTCACATCGCAATTTTCAACCTCCATCCCAATGGCAGGTATGAATACTATCATTGGACTTGGGGGCACAATTCCTCCACATAATCCTTTCTCGTTTGGTGGTTCTCATGTCCAGCAAACAACTCCTACCATTGGAGGCTTTCATCCTTTTAACCCCAGGCATACTCATGTTCCTAATGCTTCCGTATGGAATAATCAAACTGGCAGACAAGCTACTACTTATGGTCCATCCTTTACATGCCCCTCCTCTGTATTGATTCTAACCAATACATTTGGCATGATGAATCCACCTTTATCCTCCAGATTCACACACAGAGGAGGTCAATTTCATACCTTGGGAAACCCCAACCTGGAGCCACTTCGGCTGGGGGAAGTTTTTACGACCCTCATCAGAACATTCCTACTGGCATGGTTCCCAACCAAAACCTCATGAATCAGTCCGAAGGAGGGCCTTACAATCCAAGACAGGGCCATGGTGCTTACAAAACCCTGGATTGGTTGTGATTCCCCAACAACAATCTTTCCAGGGAGCTTGGGGCCAGATGTTGCAACCCCGTCTCCCTTTTCTGGCCATGCTCAATCTGCCAAACTTGTCTAAGTTAATGAATGACCCTGTCTATCATGATCTGACATGGTTCCATGTCCCCACTAAGCTTCCTTCACATATTCCAAAATTCAAGGGTAAAACTGGTGAAGATCATGGTGATCACATTGCCACTTTTCACCTTTGGTGCTCTTCTAATTCCCTTAACGACAATTCTGTTCGATTAATATTTTTTCAACACACCCTCAAGGGGGTTTCCTTGAAATGGTATATCGATCTACCTAGGGGGGCATTCGAAACTTTGAATCAAATGGTTTTAGTCTTCCTCAACTACTTCCAATTTTCAGTTCGTTACGATGCTCCCATGGAACTTTTATCGACCTTTCATTAGGAAAAGGCCACTCATATATTGGATTACATATAGGAGTGGCATAGATAGAAGAGGTTTATATAGGCCTACATACCCCCATAATTCCTTCTAGAGTGGTTCCTTAAATCTCTCATGCCTTATATTTCGAAGCATTTTTCTACATCCGGGGTTACATCTAAGGAAGAAGCGATTTTTAAAGCCCAGTAGTTAGATATTATATATTCTCAGTCAGGGATGCTATACGAGATTATTTTAGATGCACCGAGGTCAAACTATGACCCTAGAAAAAATCACGGGCCTCATGTCGATGGCATTGTAGGCTCCGCCAATGTGAAATTCGTAGACTCTGTGACAGGCCATTTGAAAGAGTTGTCTCTAAACCAGTCTATAGGAGGGCCAGCCTTGTTTGTGTCCTCCAATCCTACTCATTCGATGGATGTACATTATGTGAAATCATCGACCAAACCGAATGGTAACCAATAACCAGGAGGGAATAAAAAGAAGGGACGTAATAATAATCGTAAGGGTGGGAAGAATAATAATAAACTCAAGTACAATGGTAATAATGAGAGGTCGAATAATAATATTGGTGAGGGAAAGAAAGAAAGTTATAAGGTGAAGTTTCCCATTAAGCATTGTCCAGATGATCACCTTACCCATTTATGCCCCAAACTTTTGGAAGCTGCAAGGATTTTATCTCTACCACCTATTGTGCTGACTAATCCTTTTCCACATAAACAGCACATGGCCTAGAGCTCCTCAAATGCCGAAAATCTGGCGAGTGGGTGTCAAAATACATCGACGCAAGATGGTGACCATTTATGCATCAATATGGTTAAATATGAGGTTAATGTAGCCACTCGATCTCATGATTACAATTCTCCATAGACTGTACCTAGTCTACAGTCTTCCCCTCCTCCAAAGATGCCCTTACAGATCAAAAAACCAAAGCCTCTGCGTCATATTCTGAAAGGAGTACTCAAGTGATCTACCCACAATCCTAATGCTAGAGTATCCTAGAATTACTCTATTTTTGAGGACCTGGGTCAAACCCCTTGTGCGATGTCGGCTATGGAGGTACTCCAGACATGTCCTTCACAAAGAAATGCCTTACTATATACGTTAGGAGCTCTAGATCCTTGTGGCTCGAAATTTATCAAGTTTGAATTCATGGATGTGAAGCCTCACCTTCCTTACCATGTGGCATTCCAAATCCATGTGGGTTACTTGAAGTATACCATCAACATACTGTTGTTGATGAAGGCACTGCAACATATGTGATGTCCCTAGTTTATTGGAAATCCCTCGGCTCTCCAACCCTTTCTTAGTCTCCGACCATGTTGATGTCTTTCGATGGTCATTCCTTCCACCCTCACGGTATTCTTCTTGCCTTTCCGGTCTAGTTAGGTGGGAAGACAATAGAGGTGGATGTCAAGGTGGTTTATGTGCCCCTCGACTATAACTTGTTACTAGGAAGCAATTGGACTTACACTATGACTACAATCGTATCATTCTCCTTCTGTACTCTTTGTTTTCTTCACAATGGGAAGATCATGACGATCGACCAATTGTCCTTTGCGTACGCTAGCCCCAATGAATATGTTGGACCATCGATCCCCGTGATCGAAAATTCTCAGCCGATAACTGATAATATCGGTGTCGAAATGTATTCATCCCTTATGGGTACCTTTGACTTCATGCCACCGGTTCACCATATATATGCCATGTCTAGTATGCTCGTTTCTTCAGAGAGGTTCGTTCCTTTCCGCACTTCCTATTTTAACAATCCTTGGACCGTACCTTCCTCGACAATGTATTGTGAAGGTCAGTTACATTCTGGAATGTCCATGCCACTATTGACAATAGATATTGCGTATCAAGTTGTTCTTGACTCTTCCGTCGATCCAGATATTGTTACCTCGCAGACGGATGAGGAGGAAATTGTTCTGGAGCCTATGTGGGCCACTTCATCATCTTCTTCACCTGACTTCCTTGATGATATTTTGAATTCGGATGAATCTATCATTGAGGACATGAATGGTTTCGACAAACCTTGGGATGATATGTATCATCACTCTTATTTCCTCCCAGATCTTTCTAGAATCGAACAAGATGATTTTAGATCTACTTTGAGCGAGATAGTCAGTCACGCCATAGTTCCACATGATACACATGACATTTATGTCGAGGGAAACATGGTGAGTATTTCTCCTACCGTCACGATCGATATCTCTCATACTCCTGGCAAGATTGAAAATTTATACATCGGTGTGGATTTTTCGCTAGAAGAAATTATGATCTACAGTGAACTCTTCAAGGAATTCTAAGATGTATTCACTTGGTCATATGAAGAGATGCCAGGAATCAACTCTCTAATTGTCGAACATGATATTAAAAATTACCCAGATACTAAGCTTATTCGACAATGTCTTAGAGATGTCAATCACAGGAAGGCCCCTACTATTAAGGCAGACGTAGAAAAACTGCTTAATGTTGGCTTTATCTACCCAATTCCCTTGACTGAATGGGTATCCAATCTTGTTCCTGTGAATAAAAATAAAGGAACCATCTGTGTATGCATGGATTTTCATGACCTGAATAAAGCCTGTCCTAAATACAAATTCCTAACACCCTTCATCGATCAAATTCTTGACGAGTGTGTGGGAACCAAATTTTTTTCTTTCATGGACGAATTTTCAGGGTATAACCAAATTCAAATTAAACTTGAGGACCAACATAAGATGGAATTTATTTTCCCTTGGGGTACTTTCACATACCGTTGATCCGGATTTTATGTGCAGAATGAAATGAATACATATTATTAACAGGTGCTTAACACAAAATAATAGAGATACAGTAAAACTGGTTTTCTATTCAATAAAAAAATAAGTTGAAACTGTAAAATGCAGTGGAAACAAGCTTGTTGGAATGGTGGTGGCTTATCTCTGAAAAGAGATGTGACGGCAGCATGCATTTGCAAGAAGAAGGTTACAATGAGGCTCTAAAGGACTTTTTACAATAAGCAAGAATGCCAAAAACCCTAGACATCCAAAAACCTAACCCTGGGATATGAAGCGCCAAAAGTCATGTGGGCCCTGTTTGGGTAAGCTAGTACATCAACTTCCCGGGGTCGTAACTTTTGCATACGATCTCCGTTTTAGGCGTGTGATAACCCATTGGAAAGGTATCACCAAGGAGATTTATTTTGGGGGCTCAATCAAGCCTTCATCTATCATTGAGGAGATATATACCGAAAAACCTTCATTTAGGCCCTCAAAATGGCCCCGGAAGTAAAAACTGCTAAAAATAGTAAATTGCCAAAAATGTCAGAAAATTGTTTTGAGCTAGTTGGAAAAGGTGGGTGGCCACCAATATTCATCTAGATCAATACTCCCTCCTTAGGAAGAAATGGTCTCCATTGGTTGAGGTCCCCCATTATATGAGGAAATTTCTGTTGAATTTGGCCCCAAGTGAGCCACTTGCCTTGGTGCAGGAGTTGCCCTGCTTTAACGACTCGATAAAGTTGGATCCTTTGTTTTCAAGTGCCCTTGATCTGTCTGTCCACAATATGATCATTGGATGCCTATTGTATGCAGTCGGGGTTGAGCTCTGTTGGTGTCAGTTGTTCTGCTACTTCTGAGGTTTCCAATAATGGTGGGAAATAAGGGCGAAGGAGATCCACGTTGAACATTGGGTGCAGGCCAAGGAAAGGAGGAATGTTGAGCTCAAAATAATTATCCCCCATGGCCTTGGTGATAGTGTACGGTCCATAATGGAGTGGGTGAAGCTTCTGATGGGGTCCTGCAAGGTGTTCTTTCTGCAAGTGCAACCAAAATTTGTCGCCCACCTGAAACTTATGCAGCACCCGATGTTGATCA
>SNQJ01S0072296.1:11690-39096 GCA_010110895.2 Picea sitchensis
ATTTTCGGCATTTGAGGAGCTCTAGGCCATGTGCTGTTTATGTGGAAAAGGATTAGTCAGCACAATAGGTGGTAGAGATAAAATCCTTGCAGCTTCCAAAAGTTTGGGGCATAAATGGGTAAGGTGATCATCTGGACAATGCTTAATGGGAAACTTCACCTTATAACTTTCTTTCTTTCCCTCACCAATATTATTATTCGACCTCTCATTATTACCATTGTACTTGAGTTTATTATTATTCTTCCCACCCTTACGATTATTATTACGTCCCTTCTTTTTATTCCCTCCTGGTTATTGGTTACCATTCGGTTTGGTCGATGATTTCACATAATGTACATCCATCGAATGAGTAGGATTGGAGGACACAAACAAGGCTGGCCCTCCTATAGACTGGTTTAGAGACAACTCTTTCAAATGGCCTGTCACAGAGTCTACGAATTTCACATTGGCGGAGCCTACAATGCCATCGACATGAGGCCCGTGATTTTTTCTAGGGTCATAGTTTGACCTCGGTGCATCTAAAATAATCTCGTATAGCATCCCTGACTGAGAATATATAATATCTAACTACTGGGCTTTAAAAATCGCTTCTTCCTTAGATGTAACCCCGGATGTAGAAAAATGCTTCGAAATATAAGGCATGAGAGATTTAAGGAACCACTCTAGAAGGAATTATGGGGGTATGTAGGCCTATATAAACCTCTTCTATCTATGCCACTCCTATATGTAATCCAATATATGAGTGGCCTTTTCCTAATGAAAGGTCGATAAAAGTTCCATGGGAGCATCGTAACGAACTGAAAATTGGAAGTAGTTGAGGAAGACTAAAACCATTTGATTCAAAGTTTCGAATGCCCCCCTAGGTAGATCGATATACCATTTCAAGGAAACCCCCTTGAGGGTGTGTTGAAAAAATATTAATCGAACAGAATTGTCGTTAAGGGAATTAGAAGAGCACCAAAGGTGAAAAGTGGCAATGTGATCACCATGATCTTCACCAGTTTTACCCTTGAATTTTGGAATATGTGAAGGAAGCTTAGTGGGGACATGGAACCATGTCAGATCATGATAGACAGGGTCATTCATTAACTTAGACAAGTTTGGCAGATTGAGCATGGCCAGAAAAGGGAGACGGGGTTGCAACATCTGGCCCCAAGCTCCCTGGAAAGATTGTTGTTGGGGAATCACAACCAATCCAGGGTTTTGTAAGCACCATGGCCCTGTCTTGGATTGTAAGGCCCTCCTTCGGACTGATTCATGAGGTTTTGGTTGGGAACCATGCCAGTAGGAATGTTCTGATGAGGGTCGTAAAAACTTCCCCCAGCCGAAGTGGCTCCAGGTTGGGGTTTCCCAAGGTATGAAATTGACCTCCTCTGTGTGTGAATCTGGAGGATAAAGGTGGATTCATCATGCCAAATGTATTGGTTAGAATCAATACAGAGGAGGGGCATGTAAAGGATGGACCATAAGTAGTAGCTTGTCTGCCAGTTTGATTATTCCATACGGAAGCATTAGGAACATGAGTATGCCTGGGGTTAAAAGGATGAAAGCCTCCAATGGTAGGAGTTGTTTGCTGGACATGAGAACCACCAAACGAGAAAGGATTATGTGGAGGAATTGTGCCCCCAAGTCCAATGATAGTATTCATACCTGCCATTGGGATGGAGGTTGAAAATTGCGATGTGAAACTCGGCATACCATAAGAAAAAGGACTAGAGGCCATAGGGATGGAATGAACATTATAGCCCGGTGACTGACAAAGAGACCCAAAAGGGTTCATGGCTATAGTTTGAGTATTCACTATAGATTGGGCATAGGTGATGATAGGCACCTCCAACACTACAACCATTGTGGTTGAAGGTGTTGAAGGGGTACCATTAACTATAGTAGGTATGGGAGTCGAATAACTCCCAATATCTTTCTGACTTGATTCAATACTCATCCTTGTATGATCACAAGTCTGATAAGTGGAGGTGTGTGTACCACGTTTGATAACGTTGCGCCTTTTAGAAGGAAAATACTCAAAATGTGGTGGTAGCTGTTGTTATCCCTAAAAAATCATCTGCAACATTGCACGCAAATGGTTAAGGAAACACAACAATGCCAACAACAATTAGTCCACCTACAACATTGAAATGCATTCAAAAGTAAAAAAAATATACAATTGGTTCAAAAAATGACATGCGCAAATTCACCAAAGGAAGCATGCACATAGTGCGCAGGCCAACTCAACCCTCAACAAGCACAATGCACCAAGTGAGCGACTGTGTACGCGAAACTCTGTGCAATTCTATGAATGATGCATTTATAATCTTGTGAGACCCTCAACCCCTTATGGACGAATACACAACATGATTTGACCCTCATATCTGAATGAAATCCGAATGGGGGGTTGGTCAAGGATTAGAGGGTGCCCTAAAAGGCCCCTTGTTCACAGTATGAACCAATTACAATTTTCCATGTATGAATGCTATAAATAAGAGCCATGGGTGCACTAAGAAACCAGGATCTTCGTAGTATGGTTATGCTGCAAGAATTCTCCCTTGAGAATCCTCTTTTCTCTTTGGATCCTTCAAGCACCATTGCAATAGGCCATTCCACTCACCTCTTGAGGGAATAAGCATTGTTGTTATTCACCATTTTCCATTTCTTCCATTGTATCAAGAGATCTCCATTAGGGAACTCAAGATCCCTCCCAAGGAGGAAGAGGGGACTCATAAGTCCCTATTTTTGTTTATTGTGTTTTTCCTACTAATCTATTGATCTATTGGTAGAAATATGTTGGTCATTGTTTGATTTTCATGGTTATAAGTTTCTAATTCTTTCTAACTTTTATTTATTAGTTCTTTTAGTTTATTTATTTGTTTATACATGTGTTTGGCTTGTTTAACCCACTCACAAACTACTGAATTGTCTATCAGGCTCATCTAGACATGCAAGTGTTGATAGTCTTCTCACCCAAGTGAAAAAACCAACACAACAAGTTGGCGACCATACTGGGGATCGGTATCAAATTACTCCCTATTTGAGCTTAGAGAACACTTCATTTTGATCATTTTGCCTTGCAGGTACCAAAACTAGCCTAGCCCACCAAAATCAAAATTCAAAGTTGGGGAAGGAGTATTTCACTTGGAAATTTCTCTCTTGATGCGTGACAGGAAGTGAACATATTTTCCTGCCCACAGATGCACACTTTGCACATTGTGAGTATCACAAGATTCTTTAAAATGCACATTATGCGCCCACTGCGCACTTGTCAGAGTTGTAACCTGCACATTTCTCCTGGTTTTAAAAAATGTAAGGGTTTTTATGATGATTTGAAGGCCCCTAGTATTCATATTTTTACTTTCATTCACTTTGTAAGGAAACTTCACTCCACTTATAATCCTTTCCCATATGAAATGTTAGCTAACATAGGCACTTAGGGGGTAAAAAGAACCAATATTCTCCTATTTTTCTTTGTTGCCACATGGATGGCTTATTTGGATTGTAAATTTTTAAGTGGAGATTGTTTCTTTCATACATAAATCACTTACATTGGGACTAGAAGTTAACTTTCACCCTCAAGCATACTCTTCTCTCGCACCCTAGTGTGATCTTGAGAATCAGAAAGTTGGTTAAAGGGACATTTTATCTCCCTTAACAAAAATATTTAGGAGAGGACAAAGCTCCCCTAGGGTTTCTCTTAGTTTTTTGAAATCATCTTAAAGTTTTGTAAGGGCCCATACATGCCCACATGTTGCAAACATAGGATAGTTTCTTAAAATTTCTTTTTTATTTTACATCACAATCTAGGGAAGTTTAAATATTAAAGTAATGGGCCCATACATGCCAACATGCTTGCAATCTAGGATAGTTTCAAAGATTTCTTAGTGTAAACAACATTTAGGGATTTTAAAGGATTTGTAAATGACCCATATGTCCACATTGCTAGTTCTTTAGGGATTTAAATATTCCGCAAGGTTGTACCAATGACACGTAGTAAGCTAGGTAAAGAATATATATAAGGACCACAGGAAGTCCACATGTTGCAATATCACACTTAACTTATTAAAAACTTGGCACATTTTTTTCACTTGATTGCACACAAAGTCACTCCCCACACACATAATTTCCATTTTGAATAGTGGAGGTTGAAGTAGGTTTTCTCCAAAGGAATTCTGAAATGTCCCACTACTTCTTTGGAAATTAACCACACCCATATAATTCAAAAGAGATTGGTTCACATCCCCAATCTCTCAGCCCACCACATCTAAATTTTTTCTAAAAACTCACTAAGTTTTCCTCCACAGGAGGTGCCAAAAGAATTTTTTTAGTCTAGGTAGGATCTCGGGGGTAGGCATCCAAATAACCCCCTGTTATCTAGTTCTCACATTTTCAAACAACACAAGTTGAAACATAGGGAAATTTCAAATCCTCCAAGTCAAGTGCTCCTACACCATGAGGCAGGGAGATACTCGTGAAGGGTTGAAGGTCGAGGTTCGGTTGTTTTGTGCATCCCTCCTTGACCCATTTCTGAGGCCGAAAATCTAAATGTTGCACTTTGACCGAGGTACCTAGTGACCAAACATAAGACATCTACCCAGGTGGTGATTGTGGGTTGTAATCACACCTTGATCATATTTTGTGTGTATATTGGGAAATATCACCAGCTCTTTTGAGATATGCACCCTCTACCCCTCATTATAACTGATTATTTCAAACTTCACTAGTCCCTCTTCTAGTGGCTTTAGACCCCACTATTGAGTACTTTTGGAAGGCCAAGTGCTATTTGAGAGGAAGGATGATATGTCTTTTTGGACACGAGCATTTGTTTTTGTTGTTCCCCCACAAGGAAAAAATCCACCTATCCACATGATTGTTTATTTACAATTGATTTATGTATGATGATCATTTGATTACATGCAATTGTGAGTTATACTATCTTGTGATGGTCCATAATATACAAAAATCTCTTGTTCATTTATTTCTCTTATCACCGTTTTCACACATTCACTTTTCTAGTTGGAAACCATAGGGGACATAAAGAATCCCCTTCGTTCCAAACGCTTGTAGTATATCCCTCCTATTTTAGGAGGATTCCCTAGTCTTTCCAACTCACCGACTCAACCATTTCACACCCCTGTGAGTTATAATATTTTGGGATCATATTTACTTGGTTCCACTTTGCTTGGTTCCAATTCCCAAGGCCATCCATCCACTAGTTCTCCTTCACAAGGAGACGAGGGTCAAACTTATTCGCAAGGGAGAAGTACAACCCCACCAAATCTATCAAGGGATAGGTCCACTACCTGATCACATGATGGCTAGAACTAATCCTCCACCAAATATCCCTATGCCATACTTGGCATCCCTTAATATTCACGATTTAAACAAACTCACAAATGATCCCATTTTGCATGATCCCACTTGGACAAATATTTCTACCAAACTACCTTCAAATATTCCAAAGTTTGAAGGAAAATCAGGGGAAGATCCTGCCAACCATGTTATGACCTTTCACCTATGGTGATTTTCAAACAATATTATGGATGATTCGATCCGCCTAAGGTTGTTTCAACACACTCTCATTGGTTCCTCAGCCAGATGGTATGTGGACAAAAAATTAGGGTCCCATATGGCCTTTGAATCATTGGCCAAGGCCTTTTTTTCCTTTTTCCAACTACAAGTTTGTCATGATACTAGTTTATAAATTCTCTCGTAGTTCAAACAAACTACTTCTATCCATATAACCGACCACATCCATGAATGGCGTCGACGACATAGTTTGTATAAAGAAGAAACCACCAAGGAACAACATCTTGTTTGGTTTCTCAAATCACTTGTCTCTATTATTTCCAAGGATGTATCATCCACCTTTCCTTGGTCAGAAGAGGAAGCCATCAACAAGGCTCAACAATTCGACCTCATCTATGCCCAATCAAGTTACTTATACACATTGTTTCCTGATGCACCTAGGTCCATGCCATTTGGCCAGGATAAACTTGGGATGTCCACGCAACATATGGGTTGATTGGTTTTATGAACCATCTCAACCCTTATGACCACTCGTCACCCGCTTATGGGGACATCAATATCCACAACCATATGGAGGGACGTCATATTACCCTCTGTTGAAGAAAATATATGAAATGATCTTACTCAAGCATTTTCAGATTCTGCTTGGATAAAGAAAAATAGATAGGAATTTCACCCTATGTTTATATCCATCAACAATAATATCCTAACTCACAAGTATTGATTATAGGTTCTTAGGCTAGTCTTTTCACAATTAAAATCTTGCTGGAAAATTCATTTAAATATGATTTTCTGAATAAAATAGTTGCTGAAATAAATGTAGAGATAGAATTAAAGACACCAAGATGATAATCAAGACAAATGAGACATAAACAAATCCTTTATTTCATTCCAATTAAAACAAAGAGTCATTTTTTTTACAAAATTTCATGCATAAATTTTGGACCAAAGTCAAATTTAGACATCCCCGATGGAACATACAAAAGGACCTCTCACAGAAAATAAAAAACTAAACTCTAAAAACTGGATCAGCTTGCCATAGATTGCTACCCACTCGACTCTGCACAATAGCCTTTGTCAATCATAAAAACTAATTCACAAAAAGACAAGTCTACATAGAATATAAAAGATAGATCAACACCTCTGAAAAACAAGTGTCTGAATGATGTAATTCAACCTTGAATCTTGTTGTCTACAATAAGACCCTGCTATCATAAAAATGAATTAGGTTGTGATAAATTAAGCAATGAATGAAAATTAAACTATCTCAACATAAACTCAGAGAAAACTTTAGTATGCTTCTCCTTCTATCCTCCTCTTGTTCCTCCCTTTCCTTTTTCCTTTAGCAACTTAGAATTGGTTGAAGTAGTTGAACTACCTCGTTAGTTAAGTTAATTAAAAACTCAACCAACTTTTTAGTTAAGGGGGGAGAAGTAATAAATCATGATAAGGGTTTTAAATAAATAATAACTAGTAGCTAGGATCCCTCATGACCATTTAGTTCTTAACAATCACAACATAACTAGTTAATTAATAAAAACACCCCTCCTTGTGACTCCCATCATCACATTCATATTTGACAAATTATCTCATTGATATTTGAAATTATTTTCAAAAAAATTATTACTCATATATCCAAAGAAAACATGTTGTCCAAAACTTCTAAAGTCAATTGTCATCAACAATAAATAAAATAAAACTCAAAAACCATATTTTCCACTCCGAGATGCAATATTTCCTTGATTGTTGTTGTCACCCTTTGATTTCCCTGAATTTTCCTTTGGCTGTGCTGATCCTTTAGGCCTAATCTCATTGATCACGTGTGAACAATCATCCCTCAAATGCATCTGAGAATACACAGATTTATCAGAGCCATTGGAGAGTGAGGAAGGGGAAGCAATGGCTTTTCCTTTGTCAAGGGCACGGAGGCCCTCAGTTTTCAACCTTTTGCTAGCATGAGAGGACTGGAATAGAGAGTGGATAGGTGTAGCTTGGACAATATGGTTAATAGGCGGGGGAGCAGGAAAGGACAAATTTGGCAAGCCACGAAGTTGGGAGACTACTGGGTGGACAATATCTTTCCATCTGTCATTTTTAGGAACCTCGGGTTGCAATGAGACATGAGGGGGCATGAGAATACTAGGGGCTTTTGGAGCTTGGAAGGGAGGCCTTTCAGGCCTAGGTTGGACCATTCCTTGCCCAATCCAATTGAAAAATATGGCCTGAAACAACTGGCCTAACTCTTGTGAGTCAACGTCAAAGTGTATGGAGAACCTTGGTCTTCTTGGGCCTCTGTTCCAATTACCTCTCCCTCAGTTTCCTATGCCATGACTACCTAGGCTGAAGAACCTCATTCTTGCATGCATGATTGATTAGCAGATATTCCTTTATAGCCATACATGACAACTCCTTGAAAATACAAAATAGACTTTGGCTCAGCAACACATCAGACTCATGCAATCCAATCCATATATAATGTTTAAGTGTTTTCAATGAACAAGGGGTGAACAAAATGTCCGGGGATATGAAAGGGGTTTGTATTTATAGAAACATAATATAATGAGGGGGAAAATAAACACGATTATTGCTCAAGGACAACACACAATTAACTATAATGCAAACCAAAGAAAATATCACTGTGATCCAACCAAGAAACCGCGACTTCAAACTACTTCAATACAAAATTCTTCTTGACTGTAATTAAATTTTAGATCAGGGAGTGAAAAATGAATGTGGGAAGGCAATGGGGTTGTAATTAGAGAAAAGAGAAATAATGATAGGGAAGAGAGAAGATATTGTTCATAAAACTAATTAAGTAATCCATAAAACCATTCTGTAAAAGGAAATAACCCAACCAAATGACCACTGTGAGCCAAAAAACAATTATAGTGTATAGTTCAAACAATTATGTGCATTAAATTTCTCATTATTCGAAATCAAATATTTAACATAGTGTCATCAAACAAGACAATATGCATTCCACCACAACCTATAGAGGAGTTCTATTTCTTCTCATTTATCCATTTAATATTTTAAAACAATTCCCAAATCAATAAACAATCACTTAATTCCACTCTGCTCAGTATCAAAAATCAACCAACTTCCATCAACACAAACACATAAAGCATGCCCGATTTAATCCCTCAATTCCATCTACAATTAAATTGTAACGATATGATGCTACCACAACACCCCTACCTATCACTGTTAAAATGCATGATATTCATTAAACATACATAGTGGACAGTCAACACAACGATCCATATTTAAATTGCAAAGATCCTGACTTTCCATTTAAACACACAAACAATAATCACTACTTCAACTCACGCTATGTTGTGGAATAAACAAACCATTCGAAAAAATGAAAGAGTATTTCTGTGACTGTACAGGTCCAATTTTCTTTGACTCTAAACATCCACAATTTTGGGCTATTCATCCAATACAATGAGGCAATAATAGTATACCCGATATCATAACATAAATTGATTAAATTGAAACAAAGACCTGTTTAAAAACTCATGACCCTCTCTGATGGCGCAATCAAATAATATCGATAAAAAATACAGTGGATGGCCATGCCATAATTACCACGATTGCAACACTCCATTTGGTAATTAAAAACACATAGTCATAGAAATCATTGACTCATGTTGTAGGAACACCACACATACCCAAGCATCATGCACGAGCATCGATGTGTAGTAACCAATTGTAAACTAATGTTGGGTTAACCATTCAACAATTGTAATGTAAGAGACGATCACTCTGGATTCAAACCAATTCTCCAATCAACCAATTACGATGTTGAGTTTATCAATTTGATTGTCATAATAACCAATGCAGTGACTAAATACCAAAACCAACACCACTTTCAACATAATCAATAGAGATGAGGTAGAAAAACGAGCACTGTCAAAAATACACCAACAAATCATAACAGCCAATAGTCTACCCGATGTCCATAATGAATTCCTCTATCAAAACTCGAGCTTGAGAAAATGAGGGTTTTCTCTGTGGACCAACACAAGGAGACATGGAGTCGACTCCCATCATCAGGTGAGAACCTCTGAGACCAATGGTGCACACACATAGTATACCACAATTAACTTCACTGACAGGGTGATAATTCAATTAACTTCACTGACAGGGTGATAATTCCAGTGATAGGAGAGACTATGTTGAACACAAGAGCAAGGCTTCATTCTGGTTCTATAACAACACTCAAAACACGCAGGGTATAACCCTCACATTTTCCCCAATCAACTCGAAGAATGTCGATATAGGACAAATAAGGCTCTAGGAATAAAAGTCACCTTTAAGAAATCCTTTGAAACAAACTTCATCACAACCCATCAGCAACATTAGTAACAACATGAATGAACTCATACCCAAGTGAAGCAAAGAACAGTGACACAAGGCTTTCAAACCCAAGAAACCCCATAACAAATCCAACAACTGGCTAAAGTGATGAGAAAGCATGGAGACGACCATTTAATATGGACCGGTTAAAACCCCAAACCAAGACCAACAAGGATTACAGAGGGCCTTCATGGTTTCTAACACCTAGAATGATCAATAAAACTATGACTCCAACATTACTGCAATGAAACCCACACCAACCATCCATTCCAAAAAAATATCAGCAATTTACATAGTTTCCAGACTTCAAGAAAGCACAAACCCATACATGCCGAGCCACTATCTATTTCATAAACATAGAAAATTCATGGATGGCCAAAAATATATATTTGTAACCAAGAGCACCTTAAAACGTGAATTGGTTGAGCGGTTTTTCCTCTGCTTGAAAATCAGAGCCCAACCACAACAAACATAGTTGAACAATCGCCCAACTAGGGTGGTGACTAGTGGAAAGAGGCGACGGCAAGAATGCATGTCACTTCCACCCTAGTCAATTAATTCCTTAGTACACAATCCATCCTCCCATTAACTCATTCAATTAAATCATGCATCAAAACCAACATCCACCAATTGCCAATGCACGATCCATATCACATTTATCCATTTACATCTTATGCCTTAACATAAATCAACCATTTTTCATATAACTCAATCAAATTGCATAGCTATTAACTTCTGTTAGCTAGGATTTCAATTTTCATGATCATTTTCAATTTCAATGCACGAGTATTAGCATAGTTTAATTCCTCCTTTGCATTTTGTTACATTTTATTTCTTTTCCAATCGCCTATATATTATTACTAACATGTCTCTTGTGTAGGTGTCCCAAGAATGGATCCAAGAATATAGAAATGATAACAATGGATAATATAGGTCATTGTAACATAAAAATTTGAGCCTAGAGCAGCAGAAAAACACATAGCAAGCCTTATCCATCATCCAATTGTCACAATTAGAACCCACACATAACATGCCTTATTCATTCCAATAAAACTCAGATTTCACCAATGATGTAAGCATTTCAGTCTAACAACATCGCAACTACATGAAATAAGAACTAGAAATTATCTCCAAATCTACAAGTGGGGGTCCCACTTACTACTATTATTTATATTTTTAGCTTATAATAATAGGCTTTTAGAAATACTTTACGATAAAAATCGCAACGATTTTTAATCGGCCAACAAATTGGGACTCCATAGAAAAATTTGTTTTCAAAAGATTTAGAAATCAAAACTCATGGTCTCGTAGACCAAGAACAACAGTCAAGAAGATATAAACCAGAGTGATCATGTAACAGAGGGAAGTGAGTGGATTTGATGGGTTGACCGGGAATTGGGAATAACTCATGAAAAAAATGTTAAGTATGAGGGGGTGTATCCCTATAATCATAATCATTCAAAACATATTTTCTCTTACTCAAAGGAGAAAAATTAATGGACCTGATCTTTTATTCCTCAAATGGATGAAGAAATGGAAAGAAGAAGTGAGAGATAACCACCCTTATAAAACAACAAAGGAAAGCGTGATAACAAACCAAGTCCTGCTCTTAGAGGAAACACCGTAATATTTGTGTAAGCTTGATTGTTAATGACCAACAAAATCTTGCAAGAGTGTCACTATGGAAGAACCTATCCAACACCTTATTTTTGACCACCACCAAAAAGATGGTAGGAATCCAAACATGAGAGAAGAAAATTGTAAATTCAAACAACAACAATAAAAGACAAATGAAAAAGCAACAAGAAATTCTTTTAACATGCATAGAAAGAAGAAGTCAATCTACTATAAAGAAGAAAAGAGAAGCAAAAAATGAAATCATATCTAGGCTACTAGTATACAAAAAAACCAAACAACATTAGAAATTTCTGCACGTCGGGTCCCCTACAATGTTTCCAAAAAGAACTGCTAGTGTCAAGAAAGAAAACAATTGCCCAAACTCCTTAGGAATGTGTTAGCAGTCCTGACAAAAGAAATTCTTGAGCGAACCAAAATAACACTTTGGAACTGGTGATCATCTCAGCCTCAACATACATGATTATTAACAATAACGTAAATATGGGTGCCAATCAACTACCGAAGCCAAAAAGGTGGTCTCTTTAAGTAAATAGAAAGAGGTACTTGCATCGTGTAATCTATAAAATAGGCATTTATAAGTCATGGTACCCAAATTTTTGATAAGAGTGGTTTTGTGAACATCTACCCTCTTTCCCTTGATTTTATTGTAACCAAAATTTTGTCACTGGCCCCCATCTCAGACCTTACAAAACCAGCATAATCATTTCCATATTGAGGGGAGGAAAAGGATTTATCACAATAGCCTGACTGAAAGTGCGAAAATTAAAGCAGGTTCTAATACGATCAGTGGTATTTGAAATAGGTAGCCAATTGGAAAACTATTCAGAGAATCGAAAATAATCCCACCATTTAAGAAATTTTCCAAAATTTCTTTGAAAATTTTCTTTAAATGCAGAGTTATTAGGACCTTGTTTTTTGCTCTAGTTGGTTTCATGCTTTCCTTGATAAGGATAGTTTTCTATGTATGACTAGGATCAAAACCACACTAAAGATCCTCATAATACCAAAGAAAAACATCTTGAAATCCACCAAGCAGTTTTATTACAAACCTCATTTCTTTATCACATTATCAAGTACTTATTTTTGGAACACTTTGAAGGATTCATGTCCTACTGTTTAAGGAGAGATGGTTTCACCCACCTTCCTTCTTCTTAATCCTCTTCTTCCTATTTTATTTATTGCCTACATCACTAGATAAAAACGAACCTTCTAGGGGAGTCAATCCTTTAGGAATCTTGTTGTATTCTATGGATATAATTTCCTTTGGCTTAAGAGGTTCATCTTAAATGAGAGCACAAACACTCTCATCATTAGGAAGATTCTACATTGTTGAGGATGCGTGGATGATTTAGAGATTGAAAAGAACAATCACACCTATAAGGCAAAGGATGTCGATTAGGAGAAGCTACAAAGACAAATTTCAACCTATCAACCATCTAATTCAACTCCCTCTTAACATGAGTGATGTTGAAAGATAATAGGTTCGAGATAAGTTTCCAAATAGCTTGGGTGTATCTTTTCAGTAACTTGTTAGTAGGGAGACTATATATTATGTACTTGATTACAACAATCTCAAAACTTCAAAACCTAAAGGTGACCACAACCAAGATTATAGGAATTTTCCAACATGACATTGTTCATACAAGCAAACTCTTTGAGTTCCATGTATGTATCAAACCATGAATTTTTCCTACAAGTGGGGAACCAAGATAATGCCACCCCATTACCTTCATTTGAACTTGAAATCATAGTGCATAAAATTAATATCATCTAAATCGAGATTTGTTCCAAAGGAATATTATCCTCCCTCAACAAAGATGGAATATATACTCCTAGGTCCTCCCTCGACATAGTTTACACTAGGTTGTGGACCTATGTAGGGTGAAACTCTTCCCTCTAAGGACTATAATGTTCTTACCATTCCAAGGAATGGACAATGTGTCCCTTTGAGTGAGAGGTATCCACCTGTTAAGGCTTTCTAATATCTTCCCAAGATAATTGAGCAATTGCTTACAAGCATATCAATTACCTAAACAGTAAGGGTTGTCCTTATTTCGGGGTGTGCACATAAAACTAAGGTTACATATTTAATCTCACCTATGGTCATTTGTTGTAGGCTAATATAGGGAGCATGCTTCTAGAATTTTCACTTGTACAAGACAAGCCCATCTCTTCCATAATAATATTCTACATCACACTTAAATCCAACCGCCATCAATGAGGCAACAATGGGCAATCTTATCCATAATCTTTACATAAATATATAAAAAGGGGATTTTTGATAGGGTATCTAAATCTATGTACACTCACTTTTATTTACAAATGAATCCTCTCTGCTAATTCTTCAGAGAGAGGTTGGCTACAATGAACATATTTCCTCCATGAATTGTTTTGTGATGCATCGGGTTGTTTAGGGAGGACAAACTACCAAAAGGGTTGTGACCGGCCACAACTCCTGATTTAAGATATTGCATTTGGAAGAGGGAAGAGGGAAGATTCCCTGAATCTCAGAACCTTAGGAACCTAACAATATCGAGGGTGAGGACGAAGTTTGGCTAGAAGAATTAGAGGATCAATTTTCCTGGGGGCATAGTATTTGTTCCTAGTATCGATGATCATGACATCATTTGGCTCCGCAAAATCTAGGACTCAGCGATAGTAGTTTCTAGTCTCAACAACATTCATCTCCTGCACTCTTCCTTACCTCACATATGGATTCCTCGTGGTGTTCCTCAAGCCAATACACCAACTACAAGGCAAGATAGCTTTAGGTCAAAAATTATTTTCAATTGGATTTCCAAAGGGGGCTGCTTAAGAGGATGATTCTCCAAGTGTGAGAGGTGAGATAGTCCCCCCTCAATTCTGGAAATACATCACATGACTGTTCAAGAAAATTAGTTGTAAGAGGGTGGACATGTCTATTTTTCTAACCGATTCTCCCTGGGAAGACCTATCTTTTGAGTTGTTCTTCATAATTCTAATGGGCATGCAGCCTAAACCTAGATTATCAATGGATTTTTCCAAGCCTATAATAGAAGGTAATGCATTGTAGTAATGCATTAAGGTGGCTTGGTTTTGAGGTCAAATGAGTTCAAGATACATGATTGTATAGCTTAGTGAAACACAAGTTGAAAGACTTTGATGGTCTCACCATCCTTATAAGTTACGTTATTATACTCCCTTAAATTGTCAGAAGGGATTTTGGTCTGCCCATATGTGGATCGAAACCAATAGATTATTAACTCCTCCCAAGTAGACGTAATCTTAGGAGGAAGGTCAAAGAACGTCGCGATCCCTTCCTTCCAAGGAATTGGATGATCAAGCTACATACAAGTATCATTGTTGGCTCCTATAGCCATGAAAAGCATTAGAAATTGCTACCAGGTGTTCATTTGTAATGATAGTGTTATTTCCAGAACTTAGAAGTGGACGAGTAAAGGTGTGCTAAGTTAAGAGGGAGTTTCACGACAGCCATGGTGTCTCTTCAAACCAAAAGCCCTATGTAATAACCTTTAGTGGTTTGTGGTATATTGGACAAGGATATGATGGCTATGCTGCTACCTTCACTTCTACTCGAGGATGAATACTGAGAGGAGGAAGAAATTCTATTGCCACTAGATCCACCACTAGATGCCATCTTTGTGGATGATGGTGAGGAAAGATGAACTAGATGAATCAAACATAGCTCTCCTTAGAGCACTTTGTTGTAGATACTACCTGCTCTTCCCATTTCAAAATAGGATTAATTTACAGATAAGCCTCTTCTTCTTATAGAAGCAAGAGAGTCTAAGGACATGAAAGAAAGGCTAAAACTAAAGAAACAAAAGGTTACTTCTGATTTCTAGGTTGTCTAATAAGCCTAGCTTCCAAGTGTTCTTGGGCACTAATATATCGCTCAATTGTTGTCCAATAATGATTAATCTCAACACGGGTATTATGTTATTCAAATGGTAAGTTAAACAAATTCAAAGTAATGTTGGTCTGATCTTAATGACCGTAGTTCAATATTGGCTTCACAATTTCCCTGTAACAGTACCATTAAGAAATAAACAATCAAAGAAGAATCAATATAAAAATATATATGTATCAGAAAATTGAGTTTAAAATTAACCAACGAGATATGGAAGATCTCCCCAGTCAAGTCGCCAAATAAATGTTGAGGAAAAGATATGAAATGATCTTACTCAAGCATTTCTATGTTCCGCTTTGGCTAAAGAAAATAGATGGGAATATCAATCATACTACAGACATAAAAAATAAATCCTAACTCACAAGTATTGATTACAAGTGCTTAGGCTATCTTTCTGCTAATAATTAAAAGCTTGCTCGAAAATTCATTTTAATATGATTTTTTGAATAAAATAGTTGCATAAATAAATGTAGAGACATAAGTAAAGACAACAAGATGATAATCAAGACAAAAGAGACATAAAGAAATCCTTTATTTCATTCCAATTAACCAAAGATTCATTCTTTTACAAAATTTCATGAAGAAATTTTGGACCAAAGTCAAATTTAGAAGACATCTCATGGAACATACAAAAGGACCTCTCACAAAAAACAAAAACTGAACTCAAAAACTAGGATCAACTTGCCACGACAGATTCCCATTCTGACCAACAATAGCCTTCACGTAAGGTCAGTAATGAAAACTAATTCACAAACAAACAAGTCTACACAGACTATCAAATATAGATCAACACCTTTGAAAAACAAGTGTCTGGATGATGTAATTTAGCCCTGAATCTTGTTGTCTACAATACGACCCTGCTATCATAAAAAATAATTAGGCTGTGATAAATTAGGGAATGAATGAAAACCGAACTATCTCAACATAAACTCAAAGAGAAAACCTTAGTATGCTTCTCCTTCTATCCTCCTCTTGTTCCTCCCTTTCCTTTTTCCTTTAAGAAACTTAGAATTGGTTGAAGTAGTTGAACTGTCTCACTAGTTAAGTTAATGAAAAACTCAACCAACTTTTTAGTTAAGGGGGGAGAAGTAATAAATCATAATAAAGGTTTTAAATAAATAATAACTAGTAGGTGTCACCCCTTGTGACTCCCTTTAGTTCTTAACAATCATAACATAACTAGTTAATTAAGAAAAACACCCCTCCTTGTGACTCCCATCATCACAGTCACATTTGAAAATTTATCTCATTGATATTTGAAATTATTTTCAAAAAATATATTACTCATATATCCAAAGAAAACATGTTGTCCAAAACTTCTGAAGTCAAATTTCATCTACAATAAATAAAATAAAACTCAAAAACCATATTTTCCACTCTTAGATGCAATCTTTCCTTGATTGCTGCTATCACCCTTTGATTTCCTTGAATTTTCCTTTGGCTACGTTGAACCTTTAGGCCTAATCTCGTTGATCCCGTGAGAACAATCATCCCTCAAATGCATCTAGGAATACATGGATTTATCAGAGACATTGGAGGGTGAGGAAGGGGAAGCAATGGCTTTTCCTTTGTCAAGGGCATGGTGGCCCTCGATTTTCAACCTTTTTCTAGCATGAGAGGACTGAACTGGAGAGTGGACAGGTGCAACTTGGACAATCTGGTTAATAGGCAGGGGAATAGGTAAGGACAAATTGGGGCAGCCACGATGTCGAGACACTTCCGTGTGGACAATATCTTGCCATTTGTAGTTTTCAGGAACCTCGGGTTGCAATGAGACATGAGGGGGCATGAGAATACCAGGGCTTGTGGAGCTTGGAAGGGAGGCCTTTCAAGCCTATTTTGGACCATTCCTTGCCCAATCTAATTGAAAAATATGGCATGAAACAAATGGCCAAACTCTTCTGAGTCAACGTCAAAGTGTATGGAGAATCTTGGCCTTCTTGGACCTCTATTCCAATTACCTCTCCCTCGGTTGCCTCTACCATGGCTACCTCGTCCAAGAAGCTCATTCATGCATGCATGATTGATTAGTAGATATTCCTTTATAACCATACATGAAAACTCCTTAAAAATGTGAAATAGACTTTGGCTCAACAACACATCAGACTCATGCAATCCAATCCATGTAAATTGTTTAACTGTTGTCAATGAGCAGGGGGTGAACAAAAGGTCCTAGGATATGCGAGGGTTTTGTATTGAGAGAAACATGATATAATGAGGGGGAAAAGAAACACGATTACTTTTCAAGGACAACACACAATCAACCGTAATGCAAACGAAAGAAAATATCATTGTGATCCAACCAAGAAATTGCACCTCAAATTGCTTCAATACAAAATTCTTCTTGACTGTAATTAAATTTTAGAACAGGGAGTGAAAAATGAATGTGGGAAGGAGATGGGGTTGTAGTTAGTGAAAATAAAAATAATGATAGGGAAGAGGATGAATACTATTCATAAAATTAATTAAGTAATCCATAAAACCATTTTGTAAAAGGAAATAACCCAACCAAATGACCACTGTGACCCAAAAAACAATTACTGTGTACAGTTCAAAAAATTTGTGCATTAACTTGTTCACTGTTCGAAATCAAATATTTAACACAATGTCACCAAACAAGACATTATGCATTCCACCACAACTTGTAGAGGAGCTATGTTCCTTCTCATTTATCCATTTAATATTTTAAAACAATTCCCAAATGAATAAACAGTCACTTAATTCCACTCAGTTTAGTATAAAAAATCAACCACCTTCCATCAACACAGACATAGAAAGAATGCCCGATTTAATTCCTCAATTCCATCTACAATTAAATTTTAACACGATCATAGTGCCATAACACCCATGCCTATTATTGTTAAAATGCATGATATTCATTAAACGTACATAGTGGACAATCAACACAACAATCCATATTTAAATTGCAAAGATATTGACTTGCCATTTAAACACATATATAATAATCACCACTTCAACTCACGCTATGTTGTGGAATACACAGGCCATTCGACAAAACACAAGAGTATTTATGTGACTGTACAGGTCCAATTTTGTTTGACTCTAAACATACACAATACTAGGATATCAATCCAATACAATGAGGAAACAATAGTATACTTGATCTCATAACATAAATTGATCAAATTCCAACAAAGCCATGTTTAAAATATCATGACCCTCTCTGATGGTGCAATCAAACAATATCAATAAAAAATACAACTGATGGTCGTGCCATAATTACCACGATTGCAACACTCCATTTGGCAATTAAAAACACACACTCACAACCATCATTGACTCATGTTGTAAGAATGCCACACATACCCAAGCATCACAGACGAGCATTGCTATGCAATAACCAATTGTAAACTAATTCTAGGTTAACCATTCAACAATTGCAATCTAAGAGACAACGACTGTGCATTCAAACCAATTCTCCAATCAACCAATTACCATGATGCGCTTATCAATTTGATTGACATAATAAGCAATGCAGTGACTAAATATGTCAACATAATCAACAAAGACGATCCAGAAAAAAGAGCATTGTCAACAATACATCACCAACTCATAGCAACCAACAATCTACCCAACGACCATAAAAACTTCCTCTATCAAAACTCGGGCTTGAGAAAATGAGGGTTTTCTCCATGGACCAACACAAGGAGACATGGAGTCGACTCCCATCATCGGGTGAGAACCTCTGAGACAAATGGTGCATACATAGGGTATACCACAATTAACTTCGGAGACAGGGTGATAATTCTCATGATAGGAGAGACTATGAACAGAGGAGAAAGACTTCATTGTGGTTTTGTAGCAACACTTAGAACACGCAGGGTATAACCCTCGTGGTTTTCCCAATCAACGCAAGAATGCTGAGATAGGATAGGGCCAAGGAATAATAGTCACCTTAAGCAAGCCCTTTGGAAAAACTGCCATCACAACCCACTGCGCAACATTAGTAACATGAACGAACTCATGCCCAAGTGAAGCAAAGCACAGTGACACAAGGCGTTTCAAACCCAGTAAACCGCATAACAACCAATGACTGGGTAAAGTGATAAGAAAGCATGGAGACAACCAACTAATCTAGACCGAATAAAAAAAACCTTTAACCAAGACCAACAAGGATGACATAGGGCCTTCACAGTTTCTAACACCTAGAATGATCAATAAAACTACGAGTCCAACATTACTGCAATGAAACCCACACCAACCATCCATTCCAGAAAAATATCACCAATTTACATAGTTTCCAGACTTTAGGAAAGAACAAACCCATACATGTCAAGCCACTATCTATTTAATAACTAAAGAAAATTCATGGATGGAAAAAATACATACCTATAACCAAGAGCACCTTAAAAACGCGAGTTGGCCAAGAGGTTCATCCTCTACTTGAAAGTCGGAGCCCAACCACAACAAAAATAGTTGAACAATATCCCTACTAGGGTGGCGGCCAGTAGAAGAGTAAGGGTGACGTGCAGTAAATGCACGTCACCTCCACCCCTAGTCAATTAATTCCTTAGTACATGCCAACCAACTTCCCATTAACTCATTCAATTAAATCATGTATTGAAACCATCACCCACTAATTTCCAATCGCATGACCCATATCACATTTATCCATTTCCAACTTATTCCATAACATAAATCAACCATTTTTCATTTAACTCAATCAAATCGCATAACTATTAACTTGTTAGCTAGGATTAACTATGATCATTTCAATTTCAATGCATGTAGAGTAGTATATTAGATTTGTTTAATTCCTTCCTTTTGCATTTTGTTACATTAATTTTATTTCTTTTCCACTACTCTTATATATTATTACTAACATGTCTCTTGTAAAGGTGTCCTAGTAATGGATCCAAGAATAGATAGAAATGATAACAATGGATAACATAGGTCGTTGTAACATAAAATTCGAGCCTAGAGAAGAATGAAAAACACATAGCAAGCCTTATCCATCATCCAATTGTCACAATTGGAACCCACACATAACAAACCTTATTCATTTCCAATAAAACTCAGATTTCATCAATGATGTAAGAAATGTCAAACAAAATCATAACCATGAAATAAGAACTAGACCTGATCTATGAATCTACAAGGGGGTCCCACCTACTAGTATTATTTATATTGTTAGCTTATAATAATAGGCTTTTATCAATACGTTGCGGGAAAAAAACCTCGTTGCGATTTTGATCGTCAACACCCTCCTCCCACTCACCAACAATCATATCATGTTGCTCCCCCTCCACCAATGGGTGGACCCCCACCAGTACCCATGATGCGTCCAACCTCTCAACCAAGTACAGGTCCACCTTCTACCTTCACAGACAATCTTAGAACTAGTGAAAGTGCTTCAACTTCCTATACGCCATATGGATTGTCTCCATGGAACAATCCATATTATCCATTCCCTATTCCTCCACAACATGTTAGCGTCAGAAGTCACTCCTGGATTGCTTCCAGGAGCAGAGCCCGACACCCATCAGTTTAATGTCACGATTTGTTTTTAAAGGGTGATCAAATGGAGGTAAAGACTCAAGGAAATATCATTCTAACTCAGGGACTGGGTCTGGTATGTAAAGAACAAGGGAGGTCTAGAATCCTAACTTCAGCCAGTGGGTTGATTCAAATATGATCAGGTGGAAGACTTAGTAAGAAAGGTGAACAAACAGCTCTAGGCAGCAGGCTTTCGGCAGTTTGTAGAAGAAAGACTCTGAATGTGAGATCCTCTTGATTCAAGGTCTCAAGAAACTGAAAGGGGACTTGAATGGATCCTCCAATTCCAAGTCACTCAACACTGGGAAAAACACAGGAACTAATTAGAGAGAGTGCAACTATTACAGTGATCCATTACAACATCATCCTGTAATAGCTACAGCTCGACTGGATCCTCCAATTCCGAGCTGCTCTAACACAATGTAAACAAAGGCATGAAAGAAGCTGGCATTCATAAGGGAAGAAGTCTCAAAAGTTCATACATAACCAGAGCAACAATGCTTCATTAAAATTTTACAACCAGGAGCTCAGCTCAACCATCGATCCCTACAAAAATGGCAGAAATGCCTACATATACTTGGAACTGACTCAAGCGCTGAAGGCGCGATCATATCATGAATTCAATGCTTGACATTGAGGAGCTTATCTATCAGGATGGGCTGTCAGTCTACCTCAATCAAATCTGCCATCTGCTCCCCTGTCACACGCCTCTTTAATTCAGCATGGCTCGCACCAGGGGGTAGCTAAGCCCCTTGAATATTGAACTGGTGTGTGCAGGTTCCTCTGGTGAGTTGGAGACTCGGCATGGCTTTCTTGAAGAAAACCGGTACAAGGGACCCTCCTGGGTAAATTTCCGGGACCTCCATGTTCTGCAATAAATGGGTGACCTGAGGCTTCACCCACCCTCTTTCTCCTTTCTATTGAACCGAAGCAGCCTTTTTGGATCCCTGAGTGGAATCCCTAATGGACACCCAATCCATCCCATAGGTCTCTTCTTCTTTCCTCACTATTTTTTGAACTTCACCGTGACCCTTTCCCGACTCTGTATCAGGTTTCAGGGTTTTGCGTTCCCCGTTGTCGAGAGTTCTTGACCCTCTGAACTCTCGATCACCGATTCTCCAATGAGCACATGTATGGGTTATCCCTCCTGACTATACTATGGTCCATACGAATACCTTTTATATGACTAGAGCCAAACCTCTATCGGGGTTTCAATGCTTTTGATGTCTCGATACACAAGTCCTCGAGACTCGCGATTCTCTGATTTCTGATGCGCCTTCCGTGCTAGCCCTCCGACTAGGCCCTGGTCCAAGTGACCACTACCATATGCCCTCGACCATATTCTCAATTGGGAATTCACGATTTGTGATGTTAACAAGCACGCATCCTCCAGACTCGCGATAGCCTGCCACCTGTATTCCACTTGCTCTTGTGGTCCCACACGCTAATCCGACGATTGCCAAGATATCGCTTCTCGCGATCTCGCAACTCTGCATGCAAATCTTTCCAGCTCTAACTCACAAACCTCCGAGTTCATGATATGCCGATGCCACTTGGCGCTATCTTCCTACAAGGATTGACCTTCTGACACCTGTCCCCCACTACGGTCCTTAGCTCCATCGGGAAATCGTGTATCGAGACATCGTGATTCCCATTGTCATGTGCACGGGACTTTCCGTTCCCCGATCCCCAACTCTACAGGATCTCTTGCCATGTGTCTCTGCTGACAGACGGTTCTGATCCAGTCGGGAAATCGCGTATCGCGATTCATTCATGTAAGATTTTCCTGCCTCCAGAAACTTCGATCCTGCGATGAACTGAAACCCCGACTCTCCTTCTGATGCCTGATGCGTGTCCTAGCAAGATCAATGGCTAGGATCTCTGTCAGTATTTCGAGACTTGAAAGGTCTCGGTTCTCTTACATTTTGAAACCCCGATGACTCTAATATCCCGATGACTTCCCCGGGATTCATCCTCTACACACTAGGGATTAACCCCAACGCAACTTCTCGAGATCTAACAGCTGACGGGATTTCGTCAATCTCCTCTCTAAGATTCTGATCGTCGATTTTCTTTGAGGATGGTTCTTGACTGCTGAAGACAAAACTTTGCCCACTCGCTTGCTTGACTTGTTGCTACAAAATGGAATTCTCTAATGATATGCTCAGGTGCTTCCCGTGCAAACTATGGACTTGGGTGTGCCTAATCTCGAGACAAGAACTCTCGCTAACATTAGGCTCCATGGGGGATAGAGTCATCCCTGTGATGCTCTAAGGACTCATTTTGCAGTTCCAGTGCCTTGCTGTTGGGCTATGGAGTCACTTATTAAGCCGAAACAAAAGTAAAAACAAAGAACAGAAAAGGCAATATTTAAAACATAGGAGCCACTGGAGGCTCAGACAAAATATTTTTTAAGAAAGTGCCCATTTACTGGGCCGCTGAAAAATTCTTCGCCTTCCAAATCTCATAGATTGTATGTGTTATTTGAGAAAATCTCAGAGATTCTGAAAGGCCCAATCCACAGGGCTTCAAATTTGTTGTGTTTTTCCTTATCTTGTTTAGGAGCATCCCATTTCAGCACCAGGTCTCCTATCTAGAACCGCTCCTTCTTGGCCTTCCTATCAAAGACCTGCTTGATCTTTTGCTAATGGTCCTGAATCCTATCCACTATCTGTTCCCTAGCCTACTAGACCTCTACTAGCTGATAAATCCTTCTGATCATGTCATTGGGCTCTTCTTGATAATCCTGAAAGAATTTTGCTATGGGAATGGCCAGCTGAGAAGGGAAGACCGCTTCGGCCTCGTAGACTAACTGGAAAGGGGAGAGACCTATAGACCTCTTTGTAGTCACCCGATCAGCCCATAGGGTGAATTTCAGCTTGGAATTCCAAGCCTTTTTGTTGTCTTCCAACAACCTTTTGATGATCTTTATCAGGATTTTGTTGGAGGATTCCGCTAGACCATTTCCCTGTGGATAATATGGGGTGGAGTGAATAAATTTGATCCCGAACTGTTCACATAATTTGGCTAGTGGTTCAGATCCGAAAGCGGCTGCATTATCAGTGACAATCTTATTTGGGCAGCCGAACCTTGTGATGAGGTCCTCCAAGAATCCAATGATTACCTTGTGGGAAGCACTCCTGGTGGGGATAGCTTCAATCCACTTGGTAAAGAAATTTGTAGCAGTCAGGATCCAACTATGCTGCCCACTAGAGGCAGGGTGAATTTCTCCAATGAAATCTAGGCCCCACTGCTGGAAAGGCCCTAAAACCACCACCGGTTTTAACGGTAGAGACCTGAGTTGCTGCTTTCCTGCAAATTTTTGACAATTGATGCATGCTCTGACCCTTTTGCAGACATCAATGAACATGGTAGGCCAGTAGTATCCAACCCTGAGGATTTTGTGGGCTGTGGCTTTCCAGAAATGGTGCCCCCCACACAAGCCGCTATGAAATTCAGCCACAATCATTTCAGCCTCTTTTGGACTCATGCATTTTAAAAGCACCCCCAGGGGGTCTTTCCAATATAACACTTGATCAATCAGGCAATATATGATCGCCTTGAGCTTTAGAGCTCTTTCTTTGCTTCTTTGCAGGCCGTTTGGAGGCCGCAGCTCCTGCAGAATGTATATGACATCCTTATACCAAGGACATCGAGCCAATGGGGGATCCCTTTGATGGTCTATATCAGGCAGTTGATCCTGCTGACTACCTGAGCATTCGTTGATGAGACTTATCCCCAACGCTTGGTAGTTTGCTTCAGCCAACAACTTGGCTAAACCTTTCCCTTTGATCAATTTGGTGGGCCTTATTTCCAGGTCGAATTCTAGGATTTTGGTTATCCATTTACTCCTCCTCCCTTCTATGTCAGGCTGAATAAGAATGTCTTTAACAGTAGCCGAGGGGACATAGGCGATGATCTTTGACTGCAGGATGTAGGTTCTAAAAGATTTGAGAGATTTTACTAGAGCACAAGCCTGCTTTTCCATAGTGTCATACCTGACTTCGGCATCCCTCAATGCTCGGCTGAAATAAGCAATAGGCTGCTCTAGCCCACTGTCATTCGTCTGTAATAGAACAACAGCCACTGTGTCAGGTGAGGCAAAGGAGAAAATAAGGAAATCCTTTGAGTAGTCGGGACTGGTAAGCACAGGAGCTTCAGTCAGGGCCTTCTTTCTTTAACATGGATGTTATAAGCTTTACCTCCTCAACAAAGTTAGGCACAAACCTCCTTAGGAAGTTAATTTTACCGAGGAAACATTGGACCTCCTTCCTAGACCTCAGGATTGATAAGGCTTGTATTGCCTCAACTCTACTGGGATCAATTCTGACTCCTTCTGCCGATACTATGTGGCCTAGTAACTTTCCCTCCTGCATGGCGAATAGAGATTTCTTGGGGTTTAATGAAATGCCAAACTTTCCTGAGATGGTGACAGTGTTCTTTGTCATATTTTGAAAACACTGTGATGTCATCCAGATAAATGACCACAAATTTATCCTTTTCCCCAACGAAAGCTATGTCCATGGCACGCTGGAATGTCGCCCCTGCATTCATTAGTCCGAATGGAATCTTGGCATACATGAATGTGCCCCATGGGGTGGTGAATGTTGTCTTTTCCCTGTCCTCAGGCAGAATGGAGAATTGATTGTAGCCAGAGAAACCGTCAACCATGGACATCCTGGAAGCTCCTGTCACCCTCTGCAGTATATGTTCCATCTTTGGCAAGGGGTAGTTATCCTTCCATGAACTTCTGTTCAGGTTCTTGAAGTCTACACAGAGTCGGATTTCTCCATTCCTTTTCCTTACTGGGACCAAGTTGGCCACCCATTTTGAATATCTTAGTGGTACAATGATCCGAGCTTGAAGCAGCTTCTTCACTTCCCTCTCCATGATAGGCAACAGCATGGGATTGATCTGTCTTAGCTTCTGCCTGAATGGCTTTGCCTCCTCCTTTAATAAAATTTTATGCTCGATGACAGAGCTGTCATAGGTTTTGAGGTCTTCGTAGGTCCAGGAAAACACATCAGCAAATTCCCTCAAAAGTCCAATGTATTTAGACCTCTACTCCTCTGTCATACTTCTTGACAATTTGATAAGCTTTGGCTCATCCTCGGTCCCAATGTTTCACTGAATAGTACCAGTGTCATCCTCCGAGACCTCTCCTTTTAATGATACATCATTTCTGTCAAAGAGCCTTTCTAAAGGAACCATTCCTTTGGGAATATGGTTGCTGGGCAGCTGTACAATGTCACGCTCTGCAATTTTATTAAGAAAATTACCCCCATCGAGCTCTTCCTCTGAGACGGTGTCTTGGTCAATGTATATTTCTGAAAATTCCTCGACAATCTCTAAGAACCTCTTGACCTCGAGATCATCCTAGAAAACCTTCCAATGCTTGACATTGTAAGGTATGGAGGGCCTGTATTTTACCTCTACATCATATTTGAATTTGGGCGGCAAGGGTACTTTGAAATTGCTAGCCGATGTAGCCAAGGAATCTGCCAAGGTGTTCTCCTCTCTTGGGATGAATGAAATGTTAAATGCTGAGAAGAAACTGTAAACTAGGTCCCATACCTCATTTATGTAGCTTTTGAGTCGAGGATGCTTAGCCTGATAAGCATTCCTGATCTGCTGGACCACCAACTTTGCATCACCAAACACTGCTACTTCGCGAATTCCCATTTCCCTCACAGCTCGTAATCCTAGAACAAGAGCCTCATACTTTGCCACATTGTTGGTGGCTTTGAACTCTAATTTGTATGACAGAGATATGGTTTCCTGAGCAGGTGACACAAAAACCACCCCAGCTCCAGCACCTTCTCTGGAAGAGGCTCCATCAAAGAATAGTTTCCAGACGAGGGTGTTGGAGGGAGGAAGCTTAGGGGAAATGGTGGGTGGATTTATGAGTCTAAGAGGGGGTTCGGAAGCATGAGTGAGTTGAAGCACACTGGAACCTAAATCAGTGTCTAAGGCAAAAATGGGATGGTTGGTGGGGTTTGCCTCGTCACTGATTATATAGGCCAATTGGGCTTCCCTGTATAGTCTTCTATGCTCTCCTCCAAACACTGGGATAGTAGCATAGGTGAGGTCCATCTGCAAGGTTCCCCCCCAGTCTTTTTATCCAAGATCTTGATAATAGCATACTGAACTTGGGGGGGACATCAACTACTACAATATCCATGACCACACTCTTCATGGGCAGTTGAAACAAGGTAACAACCAGGTCCTTAATAACTCCAAGACACTGAAATCTCCTGGAGTCAAAGGAATAGAGGTCATGATAGGCTCAAGTGACTTCTAGTCCTAACTCTTCCATGACAGTCTTGGGCATGAGGTTGTGAGAAGCCCCTGAATCCATCAAACAGTTGTGCAACACCTTATCATGTATGTTCAGGGATGTGTAGAAGGGAGGGGATGAATCATCTCTATCTTCTACCATGGGACCTAGGACAACTGCCGGCT
>SNQJ01S0072296.1:49690-65895 GCA_010110895.2 Picea sitchensis
TGAGTTACACAATCTGATTTAGCTCCCTAGAGAAACCACATTGCTCACTACTCCACCAAGTACATCCACTACTACTACGAGAACCTCCACTGTAGGCAATAAAGGATTGTGAAGAAAATTCGCTTGTGCCATCTATTTAGAATATTTCCATTACACTCATAATTTCCCAACTCTACTTCAATTTCTCTAAACGTTAGTTGTAGTACACCAAAGCCACCCTCTTAGAGACCTCTCAGCCACCCCTTACTGAGGCTCACTTCATTGACATTCGATATATTTTTTCATCAGTCCCCACACAAATGAGGTACCCTCCACAGCATCAGAACATTCACTTTATGTTCAGTAGTCCCTTGCACCCTGTACATGATATCCCATCTGCTTCCTCACCACTTGAGGACACCAACACTTACCCATTGATAGTTCACCCCGTCACCTCTCAGGATCCCCTGTACTCTCACATTTTCCACTGCGACGAGGATATTCTAGAGGAACTCACTACTCCCTATTGCCCATGGAATGCACTCCATCATTGAGTGCCTTTTCTCTCACAGGAGGCCTTTCATCCTCCTACCCAAGCCTCCATGTGCGCAGTCAAAACCAAGGATTTTATTCCTCCGGGGCATATAGACTAGTTCAATAACCCTATCCCTACCCCAGATGCTTTTGAATAAGGCAACATGGTTAACATATCCCCCATTGTCAAAATTGACATTTTCATTAAACCAAGAATCATAGAAGAAATCACCATTGGTGTCACATGTTCCCCTGAAGAACTCATTACTTATAAAGATCTCTTTCAGGAATACCGGTACATTTTTTCCTGATCATATATGGATATTCCCAGCCTTGATCCATCTATAGTCAAACATCGAATCAACACTTGGCCAAATATCACCCTAGTTCATCAAAATAAATTCCCCCTTCACCCATCCAAAGTTGCATGTATCAAAGCCGGAATTGACAAGTTACGTGCTCTAGTGTTCATTTACCCCATTGCATATACTTCATGGGTCTCCAACCCCATCCCTGTTAACAAGAAATAGGGAACTATTCACATCTGCACTGAATTTCGTGATCTCAACCATGCTTGTCCCAAAGACAACTTCCCAACCCCTTTCATCGACCAAATTATCGATGACTGTGACAGACATGAGGCACTATCCTTTATGGATGGGTTCTACGACTACAATCAAATCCAAATCCATCTAGAAGATCAATATAAAACCACTTTTACTACCCCTTGGGGTCCCTTTGCCTATCGCGTCATGCCTTTTGGATTCAAGAACACAGGTGCTATGTTTCAATGAGCCATGACCTATATTTTCCATGATCTTTATCACATTATCCTTGCTTATTTGGATGACCTCATTGCTAGATCCAAAAAGAGACCTCAACATTTAAATGACTTACACATCATCTTCCAACGATGTCGCCAGTACAATATCCACTTGAACCCCCTGAAGTATATATTTTGTGTCATGGCCAGATGCCTCCTTGGGTTCATTGTTTCCCAACACGACATCACGGTGGACCCCCTCAAGGTCCAAGATATCACATAAATTCCACCACCTAGGAATTTACGCCAACTGCAGAGCCTATAAGGCAAAGACAATTTTTTACGTCACTTTGTCCCAAATTATGCCACTTGCACACACAATTTTCTCCACCTACTGTGACACGATATCCCATTTCGATGGGACGAGCATGCTCAAACAACTTTTGATGATTTGAAATTTTCTCTATCCAATGCCCCTTTAATTAGTTCCCAAGACTATGATCACGATTACATAATCTACTTGTCATCCTCAGTTGTCTCAGTAGCAGGAGACCTCTTCCAATTAGGGGATGATGAGCATGAACTTCTCATTTAATACATTAGTAAAAACCTTTTAGGGCCACCCTTGAAATACAATCATGATGAGAAACTCTCCCTAGCATTTTTCCTCACATTCCCAAAGTTGCGACATTATATCCTGCTTCGAACTACCAAGGTCATAGAATATTCCAACCCCATGCAATACTTGCTTATTCGTTGACATATTAATGGAAATATTACCCAATGGATCATTATCCTCCAGGAATACAACCTAGAGTTCTCAACTCCCAAAAGAAAGAAAGTTATCATCCTAGTCGAAGTCATTACGACTTTTCCCTCGGATGCTAAAGCATCCCTCTTCAATACAGATTTCCCCGATGAACACCTCTTATTCATCCCCTCCGATGACCCCTGGTATGCCAACCTCCTCATATACCCGCGGACACAAAATTTTGGGTCTCATCTCTCTTGAGACAATTGTCGACGCATTCGCCATCAAGCCCCTTGATACCTCCTCATCATAGACGTCCTCTATCGATGTGGGGTCGACACCATCCTTTGCCGATGTTTGACCATCGACAAAGCTGATAGAGTCTTGAATGATTTCCATAATGGTTCTTGCGGTCACCTTTATGATATGTCCAACGCCCAAAAAATCATTCCAGCCAGGAACTTCTGGCCCACATTGTTTCATGACTACATCCATGTTGTCAAGCGATGTGACAAATTCCATCTCTATGAAAATAAAGCATGAGCACCACCAGCTCTTCTACATCTAGTTATCACCACTGAACCCTTCTACAAATGGGGCAGAGACTTCATGAATTTCCATCCTCCATCTATTAATGGACACAAGTACATTGTTGTGGCAGTATATTACTTTACCAAATGGGCCGAAGCCATTCCCACTTTCAACAACACCACTGACACAACAACACATTTTTTCTTCAACCATGTCATTACCTGATTCAAAGTCCCACTATAGTTAGTGTCTGATCACGATAAACACTTTGGGAACGAAATATTTGGATAACTCTCCTCAAAATTAGGCTTCTCCCATGAGTTCACCTCCCCATACTACCCTCAGTCAAACAGACAGGTCGACACTGTCAACAAAGTCCTCAAAACCATGCTACAATGCCACAAAGTGTCACAAGTGTTTACAAAAATACATATACATCACCTGTAGGCCAGGGACTCCCCCCACCCCTATGGGTACAAAATGGGTATCAACTACCCTATACAAAATGGGCTCCGAAGCCTCTATATACAAAAACCCAACACTCAAGGTGCCCCCAAAGCTCCCCCCTAGGTCCTCTATCAACTAGAGGCGCCCCACCAGTTGGGGGCCCTCCAGGTCAAAGAGGCAATTGACCAGTCATTGCTGCCCCCGCTACTTCTGCCCGATGGATCAGGGTTCGCCACTTCGCAGGTACACCCACACATTGCTCCAGGACCTCATCATCATGGATGTCGGCCCACATATATTTCGATACACTGTGCACCACCTGCTCAAAGCGATGATGCAATTCCTCTAGCATCCCTCCGACCTCTACCTGTTGATCATGTGCTGGTCCAGCACCAACATCATCCCATCTGCACCTCTTTCCTACCCTTGGATCTATAGGTGACAGTCGCACTAGTCCCCGACTCCTTGACTCCCTGACCATATCTTCCTCTCAGCCTCAGGGTCCCACATCTACAAAAAAAATCCAAAGATAGTGTCAGCATCCATATATACATATATAATCAAATACTAGCTATCAAAATCACAAAACATAAATACAAAAACATACCTCTCTAATCCCAATCCTCCCCAGGAGGAAACATCATATCTGGGTCTTGTCGGTAGTCCATACTAGTCTATAGATACCTCAATATCACCCCTAGAATCTGTCGCCATACTCGTTCCATAGTGGCCATGAAGTAATGACCACCCTTTCCACCATCGTTTCAGGCCAGTACATGCACCGCATCAATCACGACTATCGTGGCCCTGCAGTCTCCAACATAATCCTCGGGTGCAACAGAGGAACCCTCTCTAGAAACCAGACCACCATAATGGACCCAAAGGCGAAGTCACCAGAGTCAGATCTTTGACACCGGTTAACCTGTCCCATCATCCTAGTGTGCAGCATCAGACCCTAAGAAAAAAGGTCCCCATAGATGACCCACTCCACTATCCTCAATTGAACTCCAGTGATCTGTTGAGTCTCCAAGGATCCGTAGATCCTAACCACCATAGAGAATATGCACTCCATCAGAAGGTCATCGATTTCTTCAATCTAGATGACCAAACCTGACATCAGGTTCGGCCCCAAGCAGTGGTGAATCACCAATTCACCCACTCACTCATCCCACGGCAGCTAGGGGTCCATAGGAAGGGCCATCCCATGGAAGGGGAGCCCCGTCAAGAAATATACATCCTCGACAACCGAGAATGTCAAGTGTTTTCCTCTCACTATGAAGCACTATAGATCAATTCTCCACATCACAACCATATACTGAAGTAGGAAATCATGCGACTGTATCAAAGGGCATTCAAACAACTTTAGCAACCCACAGGTTTCCAAGTGTCTCTTCACACCCAGCTGTTGTCTCACCGCCTCTCATAGATGGTCGTAATTGCGCTCTCTCCAATGCACTGGGATCGTACTATATAGAGTGTGTTGATCACCTACATCCACATAGAAACACTTGTTCAGGCTCATCATCCATAAAAAGCATTAAAAAATTCAAAAAATTCAAACCCCTTAGCCTTTTCGCCAGTGCACGGATTTCACCTGGACAGATGCGCACATGTGCGCGCCTTTTCTTTGCACAGTTGTGCACTAATGCGCAACTATTTGAGAAGCAGTCGCACATCACATGCACAACTTCCACCCAGACAGGTGCACACATGTGTGTGCCTGTTCTCTATACAACTTCACACTGATGTGCAGCTTCCTGAGAAACAACTGCACACAGTGCACAACTGTCAGTCAGATAGGTGCACATCTCATGCACGCCTGTATTACCCTCCCCTGCACTAACATGTGCGACTGTGTCTAGCACAACCACACACTATGCTCTAGAAAAGGTATTATACCCATGCACATGTGTGTGGGTATTCCTCCTTTTCCCACGCACTAGTGGGCCCCTATGCCAAAAAATCCCTGTATGACCCTCCGTACAGTCCCTACCTACATTCTAAAAATTTCACACAATATGGAAGGATAGGACCACTAAATTTTATCTCGCCAATCTCGGATAGGTAGCCTCACGCTCCCATAATTTCCAAATCTCCTTAGTAAACTCTCGTCAATTCAACTTTGGTGACGGGTACAAATGAGCTGGCATTGTGGGCCCACCAGCCCTATATAGACCCTTTTTCCGAACTTCCACACTCTGTTACATGAGACCAGAGTCTCCGTTTTCCGATCTGTTCTTAGCCACAGGATCTTGGTCCCAGTGTCTACACATTCACATTCCCCAGGCCATCATCTGAACTTGTCCCCGAAGGATCATTTTTCTCATGTCATGTTCAAGTACACATGCTCATGTTCAAATTTTATCAAATAGCTATTATATTTTCTTTATCATAAGATATTTTTCACGTTGAGTATTTGGTTTCCATGTGTGTAGGTACCTATTCATCAAAGTGATGCAACCCCATCAAGTATATGTTTGACACTGGCATGTAATTATTCCCCCTGTCAATCAATTGCATCTCCCAGTCACACCCTCTGACATTTAACTTTAGGGTCCTTACATATGACTTTGCAGTATCTTCACCTCTATTGAAATTTGGTACTTCACCTGGTAGCACTCTTCCCCACATGAGTTGTCCCATTTATAGTTCCTTGTGGAAACTTGACACTCATGCTGATTTCAAACCCTAGGGATGGAAGTCCCAATAGTCTTATGCACTTTCAATAATGAACCACATACTCATTCTCATCATAATACTAGCCTTCCCAATGGACTCCTAGGTCATATCATCTCGGTTCTATTTGATTGCACCCCCACAATATCATTATCCCTCCATCTCATCCACCATCATTTTGCCCATCTGCATATTTTCCTCCATTCATTTACCTCATACAAAAACCCACCCATGGGGCCCCCACCCTCGACCAATTCTCTTTCATAACTTGTTCCCTAATAGTCCAAGCCATCTTTCAATGTGACACTCATTTCTGTATCTATATACTCAACCCAAATTATTCTTTATTTTTTTGGTAATTGTAAAAATCCTTTGTTTCCAACATTTACTTAGCTGCTTTGTCATCACCCTTGATGGCCTTCTTTTCCTATAAAATCAACCCATGTCTCCCTTGGTTGGGGCATCCACTCTCTTTTCATACCAACATTTTTCAAAAACCCCAAGTATCCCATGTCCATATACCCATGATATCTGAGTTTGTTCACCTTGTTAGCCTATAACACAATTTAACCTCGTATCAAGTCATCTCCCTTACACTAGATCCATTTTTATGGTTGCTTCCAATCACCCTCTAAAATTCCCCAACCAAGGGAAGTCTTGAGTCTCACAGAATATTGACTTCGCTCATGTTACCCATCAGTACCTGATATCATATCGGTGGATTTAATGAAGCCCTTTTCTTCTTGGAGTCATGTCTCCCTTTCTATTAACATCAACACAATTTCTAGAAGAGCGACAATATATTGACTCCCACTACCTTTACAATGAGGAGTCTCGGATGGTACAAAGAGACTCATCATTGCTATCTAATACCATTGACCCCCATAGAATTTGACTTTAGAAAAATATCATGTTACAGTGGGTCTTACAATGCGATTATTGCAATTGTTTCATACCAACTGAAGACCTTTAAATTTGTTAGGCCATCAATGCCTACGAGTCATTGACAATTCTTACAGTCATCCTTTCCTCACTTCATAGTCCATTCACCATTCATAACTATCATATGTCGTTATTAACCTCCCTCAAGGGCTCTTCAATTATCTACATCAACATACATCTTCAGTTACAGTCTCATACTTTGGTTACATGACATGAGCATGGGGCATGCCCGCCTCATTTGTACACAATTTTTTTTTTCTCCCTAGAGAATGTTTTGGGTCCCACAGTTTTCCCTCTCCCTCTGGCGGATTGCTCTTGCAGTTCCTATATTCATTCTTCATTACAATGGCACTCTCATAAAAATAAAAATTGATGTATTTCAGCTATACGTATGCTCCTAACCTCACACATAAGGGGGCATTTGTTATCATTGAAAAATCGTCCACAACATTGCATGAAAATGGTTAAGGAAACACAACAATGCCAACAACAATTATTCCATCTACAACACTAAAATTCATTAAAAAGGAAAAAAACTATACAATTGGGTAAAAAATTGACATGCACAGATTCACCAAAGGAAGCGTGCACACAATGCGCAGTGTGTGTAGGACAACATAGCCCTCAATGCACACAATGCACCAAGTTCGTGAATGTGTACGAGAAAATCCACACACTTATCACTTATATGAACGATGCATTTATGGATCTTGTCGGTCCCTCAACCACTTATGGACCAACCCCCAACACGATTTGACCCTCATATATGAGTGAAATTTGAATGGGGGGATGGTCAAGGACTAGAGGGTTCCCTAAAAGGCCCCTTGTTCACACTATGAACCAATTACAATTTTCCATGTATGAATGCTATAAATAAGATCCATGGGTGCACTGAGAAACCAAGATCTTCATAGTATTGTTATGTTGCAAGAATTCTCCCTTAAGAATTCTCTTTTCTCTTTGGAGCCTTCAAGAACCATTGCAGTAATCCATTCCACTCACCTCTTAAGGGAATAGGCATTGTTGTTCTTCACCATTTTCCATTTCTTCCATTGTTTGAAGAAATCTCCATTAGGGAACTCAAGAGCCCTCCCAAGGAGGAAGAGGGGACTCATAAGTCCCTATTTTTCTCTATGGTGTTTTTCTTACTAATCTATTGATCCATTGGTAACATTATGTTGGTCATTGTTTGATTTTCATGGTTCTAAGTTTCTCATTATTTTTAACTTTTATTTCTTAGTTGTTTCAGTTTATTTCTTTGTTTATACATGTGTTTGGCTTGTTTAAACCACTCATAAACTACTGTCTTTTCTAGCAGGCTCATCTAAACATGAAAGTGTTGTTGTTTTTCTCACCCAAGTGACAAAACCAACACAACGACTGTTACAAGCGGTGAGACATGCGAGGAAGCTGGTTTGGCTACACGATGACTCGGGAATCATGATATGAAACAAATCCTAAGTCCAACTAGTAATCAAAGAGAAAACCAAAATAAAATCAAAAGGTCAATATGAACACAAACATGATAAAGTGGCTAAAAGGGGCCTCCCTCCCTAAAGTAGGTATTCCTCACCCAAGAGGGGCCTGAGACTCCTTGCTAAAGATCGAAGGTATTAGAATCAGTTATAAGGGACCTCATGGGCTTAACAACCAGTCAGTCAAATCCCCTTGGAGAGGTAATCCTCCATAAAGGCTATGTGTTGTCCAACCCCTATATGACCCAGGGTACCTATAAAATAACCCTTGCAAGTAACCTATGTGGTACCTATATCAAGCAACTAAGAAACCACGATATAACTGATGTGCAGGTGAAGAGTTGTAAGTCAGGTCCACTGTATGGGAAGGGTAACAAAGCCTGAAACCTTGAAAGAACTGCTTCTCACATAGGTAAAGGTACTAGAAACATCCCCATATATGAATGGATCCCCAGAAATATATCTGACATGAAGGTATCCCTTCAACCAACCTCACGCGACCTCGTGTTTAACTCCGGTGTAAGAAGAGCCTCCTGACATCACCAATTATACAATGGATTTCTCCACTCCCTTAGCCAAACACATATGTTGATTTAATCGCCTTCGAGAAGTTTACTCAAAAAATCCTATTCCAAGGCTCTAAATCCTAAGCTAGTTTGTGCACCATAGAAAAATAAAATCATTTCTAATCATTTTTAAATTACCATCTCTACTTTTAGTGGCCTTGCGATTCGAAAAGATATTTTAAAGACAATAGTTGAGTCATTTTGCATGAGTTATTTTACCATTTAGGAAACTGATGAAAGAGGAAGAATTAATGAATAAACATAGCAGCCATAAAGCAATATACAGATCTGGAAATAAGCATAAATGAACAACAAACCATAAACACCAAAGTGATATCGAAGTTCAACAATCTCGCTTATGTCTCCGACCCTTTGTCTCAGTGGGTGAGTCTTTCTTATTTATTTTTGAAGCTTTAAATGTACATCATAAAAGTTCCAATGGATTAAAAATATGATCTAGATGTGTTCTACTAGATCTCAAGAACCCACAAAAATTGACGACACTGAAAACATATGAACAAAGCTACCAGAAATGGCTCGCAAAGGTGCACTCCTCAATAGCTTCCCTGCATAAAAATGGCTTTGCCTCCACAATTCAACATTTTCTTGATATGAACCTCCTCCCATGGCTTCAAGAACCTATGGTTTATATAGGCTTGAAGTGGGTAACAAACTTCCAACTTCCCCCCAAGATCTGGTCTAAAAAAGGGCCCAATATCCTCCAAAAATGGATTAAATCTCTCAATTCTCCTGAAAAAATCAATAAAAAATATTATATTATAGTATAAAACCCACTTTTGCAAATAATAAGGGCGCAACCCCCTCTGTACGGGCCTCTGGTCATGTGGGCGCCCTCCATGTGGCCCTGCACAGGTGCTTATTCATTGGCCCTCTAGATTCCTGGCCCCGGTCCTATGGCTATGGTGCATGTGGCCATGGCCTTACCCCTTTCCACATGCTTACAATTATAGCCCATGGTTATAGCTCCTAGATACGCGCCCTTGGTCGAGGGGCTAGCTCGATCGACTGGGCGTCGTCCCCCAATTATCCACGTTAACGATATTGAAACGGTCATATGGTGTGTTACATACCATAGCGTCGAACTAGGGGCTGGCACAAAAGAGTGGACTGCACCAATGTAATGGTTGTAGGGTTAAGGGAATATTATATGGTTTCATAGTATGCACCAGGGCTGGGGCTAGGCACCATCCCTTTACTCCTACCAATTCACATGCCAATCAAACTTAAGTATAAGTGGCGAAGTATAAGGTTAAGAATCACCATGAGGGCGGGCTGGTAGCTCGACCCTGCCAAGTTATTTCCCCCACACTCAGAGGTTGCAAGTTCGAATCCGATGGAGTTTATACATTTTTCCAATACAAACAAACCAATAAAGGGGTGCCACGTGGAAGCCCAAGACTAGGCCACGTGGCACTGTAACATTTTCTAACCAGCAATGACACCTGTCAAGATCCAATTCGACCATGTCAGCACTTGTCCACGTTAGCCTGCCATTCCAATCAATTGCCACATGTTGTATGGCTATACGGACCTTGCCACATTAGTTGTACATACATGCCATGTGTCACCCTAGTAGTGGTGCCATGTGTCATAGTCTGAATTGTCCACCTGTTTGCCTTGTCAGCATGCCAGCTCACTGCCATGTCACTTATACAGTCGTACATATTGTATGGTCAGTTGCCATGTCAACACTGTAGAAACTGTATGAACTGTACAATCAACAAATTTTGCTTGTTTGGAAAAATGAGTAGATCGTAATATATTTCACATACGACGTCTGTTTGAGCCCATTCAAGTTGCATTGGGTTCATATCGATGAGGCCCACGCACACATACATTTTGAATAAACTTTGAGCACTTTGATTTTTAGGCCTTCCTGGACACATTTTGGTTCCTGGATCCAATCTTGGATCACACCTCCCCATTAAAGACCTTTTGGTCCTCCAAAAGGTTACTTCCCAGTCATCAAGTGCGGGATAGGCCACCCCACTTGTTCTCTATATTTAAACTTTGTCCCGCGCACCTGTCTCATCAAGATCAACTGTAAAAAAACCATGATAACAGACAACATATCATTAGCCACTTGTACTTTGTCACATCTTACTGAAGACACTATCATCCATGTTGACACCATTACTAATGATAACATCAGAAATATGACTGCAAATAAGCTAATATGTTTGTAATACTTGCACGACATTATCTTATCTTGAAGCAAAGTATGATTGAGCTTCCATTATACAATCATCTCATGTTCTTTCTTTATATCAATTACTTGATTTGTCACAATTATAGGTGTGTTTCTTGGATGAGATTCCTTCGTCAATTGTTCCATTGTTTGAAGAGATTGATTTACTTTTAATTAATGAGCATGTACCACATATTATTTTTCTTGTTTGATAAGTAATGTTGATTATGTTCCCTGTAGAAGATTGCTTTGCGATCATAAAAATAAGGATTGCCTAAGACCATTACACATTCATTGAGTGGCACCACATCACATTTTACCTCATCCACAAACTTAGATGAAATTACAAACTTTAATGTGCATTGCTTTTTTATGTGCAATTTATGATTGTTGCTTATCCATTTAAGTGAGTAAGGCTTATGATACATATGAGTGTTTAATCCCAATTGTTTAACTAATTCATCTGAAATCAAGTTAGATTGAGATCCACTATCTATCAATGTGTCGACCTTAGTATGCCTCATAATGACCCTTATGTGAAACAATTTACTTCTAGAATCAAATCCATCACCCAGTTTACCTGTCAAACCAAATGCTGAGATTTTAGATTCATCACCCAAATCCAATCCCAAGTTTGTCGGTCATGTTTCTCTTGCAACTATTTGGCTCCCTTTCCTTTCTTTGAACCACTTTGGTCTCTTCTCGGGATGCAATTTCCAACAACTCATCATGCCCTTCTTTCTTGCAATGCTTTAAAGAGGGCTTCTCTTCCTTTATTTCCACTGAATTTTCCTTCTTTCAATTCCACTTTATTTTTTCCTCTTTTCTCAAAGACGATTCCCTTGATACACCAACTCCTATTTTCCTTACCTCAATGTATGTTTCTTGAACATAAACCTCATCAATATTAGTAGGTCCAAAAATAAACACAATGTTATGAATATGTGCAGGTAAACCTCCTATATACTTCATAAGAGTTTCTTGGGTATGTAAAGGAATATATAACATCAATGCCATTTTACGAAATCCATCTGTGTATTCTTGCACTTTTTTTCCCTTTCTTAGTTTAAGACCTTGCCATTCAATTAAATATTTCTCTTTATAACCCAAAGTATAGAATTGTTTTCTAAGTGTAGAAACAAAAGCTTTCCATGATGAAAATACATTACCCACTTGTTGCGTGCCATTTTTCAACTTGCTTTGCCACCAGATGAGTGTTGTGCCTACAATACGAAGCGATGCCAACTTGATTTGAGTTGCCTCATCTTTGATTTGTTTCACACTGCAATAAACCTCCATCTATATGACCTAGTTATCAAGTCTCTCTGCATTGAATTCACCATCATACATGGGTAATTCAAAATTCACATGAAGTTAAGTAAAGGAATTTCATTTTTATGTTTATGGGAATGTTTTCTGGTAGTGGATTTAGAACTTGAACTTGAAGAAGAAGAAGTTGATAGAGAAGAAGGAGGTGAAAAAGGAATTTGAGGAGGATACTCTTCTTATTCACTTTTGACCTTTGAAGATTCACCTAGAACCGATCTCTTCCATTCCAAGTAATCCTCATATAGAACCTTCATCATCTCTGACATGGCGAAGAAAGTATTTCGAAACTCTTTCTCATCATGAGAAAGGCCCTCTTCCAATGCCATCTTCTCACTTTGAGAATTTCTCTTTCTCGATCCAATCTCAGGATTCTCTTCAACAAGATCGCCTTCACCATGATTCATCGTTTCCTTGGTAATCATGCAAACTCAAAAACCAACCGTAAACTAGCTCTGATACCACTTGATCCGAAAATATATTTTAAAGACAATGGTTGAGTTATTTTGCATGAGTTATTTTACCATTTAGGAAACTGATGAAAGATGAATAATTAATGAATAAACATGGCAGTGATAAAGCAATATAAAGATATGGAAATAAGCATAAAGGAACAACAAACCATAAACACCAAAGTGATAACGAAGTTCGACAATCTTGCCTACGTCTCCAGGCCTTTATCTCAATGGGTGAGGCTTTATTATTTCTGTTCGAAGCTTTGAATGTACATCATAAAAGTGCCAATGTGTTTAAAAATTTAGCTAGTTATGTTCTCCTAGATCTCAAGAACCCATCAAAACTGACGACACTGAAAACAGATGAACAAATCTCTCTAAAATGGCTCGCAAAGGTGCGCTCCTCAATAGATTCCCTACATAAAAATGGCTTTACCTCTATAATTCATCAGCATTTTCCTGATATGAACCTCCTCCCATGGCTTCAAGAACCTATGGTTTATATAGGATTGAAGTGGGTAACAAACTCCCAACTTCCCCCCAAGTTATGGCCTCAAAAAGGGCCTAAGATCCTCCAAAAATGGATTAAATCTCTCAATTTTGCTGAAAAAATAAAGCAAAAATCTTATATTACAGTATAAAACCCAATTTTGAAAATAATAAGGGTGCAACCCCCTCTGTCTAGGCCCCTGGTCATGTGGGTGCCCTCCATATGGCCCTGTGCAGGTGTTGATTCGTTGGCCCCCTGGATTCCTGGCACCGGTCCTATGGCTATGGTGCATGTGGCCACAACCTTACCCCTTTCCACACACTTACAGTTATATCCCCTAGTTATAGCTCTTGGATACACACCCTTGGTCGATGGGCTAGCCCGACCAACTGGGCGCCATCCCCCAAATATCCACAATAATGATAAAGCAATGGTCAAATGGTGTGTTACATAATGTAGCGTCGAACCGGGGGCTGGCACAAAGGAGTGGACCATGCTAGTGTAATGGTTGTAGGGTTAAGGGAATATGGTATGGTTTCATAGTATGCATCGGGGATGGGGCTAGGCCCCAACCCTTTACTCTGCCAAATTCACATACCAATCAAAATTAAATATAAGTGGCGAAGTATAGGGTTAATAATCATGATGAGGGTAGGCTGGTAGCCCAACCCTTCCAAGTCATTTCCCCCACACTTGGAGGTCATGAGTTTGACTCCGATGGAGTCTAAACATTTTTCCAATACAAACGAACCAATAAAGGGGTGCCACGTGGCAGCCCAAGACTAGGTCACTTGGCACTTTAACATTTTCCAACCAATAGTGACACGTGTCAAGATCTTATTCAACCACGTCCACCCACGTCAACACCTATCCATGTCAACCTACCAGTCTGGTCAACTACCATGTGTCGTATGGCTGTACGGACCTTGCCACGTCAACTATACAGACGTGCCATGTGTGACCCTTGTAGTGGTGCCATGTGTCATAGTCTGACTCATCCACTTGTCTACCCTATCAGTGTGCCAACTCACTGCCACATCACCTGTAATTTCGTACGGACTGTACAGTCAGTTGCCACATCAACACTATATGGATTGTATAGTCAAAATTTTTTGTCTATTTGAAAAAATGAACATATTGCGATATCTTTTGCATACGACGTTCGTTTGAGCCTGTTCAAGTTGCGTTGGGTTCATATCAACAAGGCCTACACACACATATATTTTGAAGCCATTCTGAGCACTTTGATTTTTAGGCATTCTTGGACCCATTTTGGTTCCTGGATCACCTTGCTTACTTAAAAACATGCAGTCGTGAAACTAATGATGTTATGAATCAACAAGTAAAATAAATGAATATGAATATAATTCAAATTCCTAACTTAAATTCCCAATAAATGATATTCTTTTCAAAATGCAATTCTCAATTTAGTTCGACAATTCCAAAAAATATGCAATCGTTCTTTACATGTACTAAGATCAATGATAAGGACTCAAAATATCAAATTCCAACAATGTAAAATTCCTAATATTTTTTTATTTTCAATATAAAAGAATGAAAATGCAGGGACTGAGCAACATCTTGATATAAAAACTCTATTGCATGTAAACAAAGACAAACCAAGTAGGATATCAAGGAGAAAACACTCAGCCCAAGATGCAAGGAAAATCAAATAAAAAGGATGATGAGAAAGGAACCGCCCAAAAATTCAACCAAAGAAAGGTTTCCTATCATTCCACAGACACTTAACAGTCATAACAAAGACCCAAGAAGACTCATCAACCATAAAAAATTACCCAACAATTATCAAACCCAACAACCAAGCAACAAAGGGTGATATATGCGACTGTTCATGTGAAAATCATATATATGCCTCTTGCATGAGGACACCACGCGTATGTACGTGTATGTTAGTTAAAAACCCACGTATATGTGTTAAAACACATGCAGGTTAAGGAGATGGCTAAGATTCTCAGACTTAGAATGAACAGAGCTTGTCAAACAGTCATACGACAAGAAACTCAATATAAACAAGAGCAATCTAAGTAGAAAAACACTCCAAACCCTAAAAAAGAAGATTTTATCCCCAGTGTGGTCACCAATTTTGTTACGAGGAAAATATCTCTATGGCTAGGGGTAAACCACAACAGACAAAAATGACTGCAAAAATCAACTCTAATTTCAAGTATGCTATATAAACAAATATCCTAGCAAGACAAGATAAAACGCCTATCTCGTCGAGACGTTCAATGAAGTCCACTGTTGAGCACTTGAATCAAAGAAATACACCTTCAACCTGTCCTCAATAACCAAGAAACACAACCATATGGTGATAAAATATATTGTTAGTACATTCAATAGCATAATCCATCAACATTCATAACAACTATGCCCATGGAATAACAATTCAAATATTTGCAAGATATTAATTGGACGTGAAAAGAGTATTTCTATTAAAATGTAATCAAAAGAAGTGAATGAATTACAAACTTCCATGTCGGCACGATTCAAAACCGAGAAACTAAGTCCCTTCCAGCTGGGCCTCCACCAATTCAATCCTTCACCAAAGGAAATCTCATATAAGAGAGACAATGAGGTTCTCAATCAAGTAGAGAAGAGCCCCGGGGATGAACAATGTGTTCAAACTTAAAAGAACAAAGGGATGCAGACTCAATATGAAGTGAATAATTTCTCCAGAGTAACTTTGCTCTCAAACTTGAATTCTTCTCCTCTTTTCCATAGCTCAAATTTGGCCCATTTATACCCTTCAATAGGAACTGAAGGGCCGAGTCAGAACGTTTCTAGTATATGGAAGGTCAAGGATCATGGATCTCATGATGTGACATGGAAACCTGACACAATTTTTTATTTTGGGCACAAAACCCGATGTACGTGGGATGTAGTGGTGAAAACTACGTATATGCATGTTGTTAAATATGTAGGGCACATATATGTGGAAAAATAATGTTTTTAGCTCTAGGATTTGTAGAAAGGGACTTCAAGTCTACATAGGGAAATGGAAAAAGGCCTTATGTGCAAGTTTGCATAGGGTGAGGAAAAT
>SNQJ01S0072297.1:0-13199 GCA_010110895.2 Picea sitchensis
ATGTTTATCACTATTGTGAGGGATAGAATTTGGTTTTCACTATATCTCTGTCTTTTTTGTATTATTGTTGTCTTTCATTTCATTCACAATGATATTTTCAAAGATGGATTGATTGGGCATAAATCCTGGTTTTTTGAAGATAATTTTTTCAATTATAGATTTGATTCTATTAGCAATGATTTTTGGGAATATCTTGTAGGAAACATTGCATATAGAAATGGGCCTGAACCTCGAATATTTTTGAGGATTTGACTCTTTTGGTATAATGATTGCGAAAGTAGAATTGGTTCCTCGTCGATTTTCCACAAAATTCCTACTTCCTCTATATATTCAAGCAATCAGATTTAATGATATGCCAAAGCTTCTTGTAGAAATTTGTTGTGAACCCATTAGGGCCTGGAGCCTTATCAGGGCTTAGAGAAAATATTACAACTCTGATCTTTCCGGGAGTATTTTTTTTTTAAATATCTACAACATAGTCACTATTGCGACATCTTGGAGTGTCTCTCCCATAGCAACCGCGTCGGAGATGATACCTCTTAACGTCCCTCTTCCCACGTTCTAGACGTCTATCTTGCAACCTTCAAGACGTCAGTCTTGCCCCGTTCAAGACGTCTCTCTTGCCATGTTCAAGACGTCGGTCTTGCCACGCTTTAGACGTCTCTCTTGCCACGTTCTAGATGTCTCTCTTGCCACGTTTCATAAGTCTCTCTTTCCACTTTCAATATGTCAGTCTTGCCACGTTTTAGACGTCTCTCTTGCCACATTTCAACGTCTCTCTTGCCACGTTCCAGACGTCTCTCTTGCCACGTTTCAGATCTCTCTCTTGCCACGTTCAAGATGTCAGTCTTGCCACGTTTTAGACGTCTCTCTTGCCACGTTTCATATGTCTTTCTTGCCACATTCAAGACGTCGGTCTTGCCACATTCCAAACGTCTCTCTTGCCACGTTCAAGACGTCGGTCTTGCCACCTCCAAGACGTCGCAATAACGACGAAATCTATGTCATCGAAAAAGAGATGTCATGTGAAACGACGTTTGAGGGGGTCCGTTGTTTGTCATTCTCCCGACAATATAAAGTTGCAATTGTGTCGAACTCGCCGTCGGAATTTGACCCAAATGTACTAGTGAGATTAGTTAGCATAAGTAGAATGATAAACTAAAAAGAGGAAAGTCCTAGACAACCTGAACATTAGTTGAAACTAAAAAACATCTGATAAGATATCTAAAAACAACAAAGGCCTAAACATCTGGCATGTAACCTGGCCAGGTGGCGTGGAGGTTCTCGGTCCAAGGTTCCTCCTCGACATACGTCACCCCATCCGCTCATTGCACCTCAAATTCCTCTTTGGTCGCAGTTCCAACGTCATTCTTCGTGGTATCCTGCAGCGGCCGCTTGACAGAGTTCACCTCTGCAACCATGGTCTCATGCCCATCCTGTTTCAGCCCAGACTCTGTTGCGCACTACATCGTGACGTCTCCACCATCGGTAGCTGCACAGGGTTCCTTCACTGAAGTCGTGTGCAACGTGACGCTTTCACCATCGGTAGCTGCACAGGGTTCCTTCACAGAAGTCGCTCCTGCCGGGTCTGAGTGGAAAGCCTCGTGCATGGAGGAGAGAAGCTGAAGGAGGACCGCCACCTTTTCGTCTGTAGTTTGCAAGCGAAATTGAAGATCCTCCACCCCCTGGCGGAGTTCAAAGACTAAGCCGTAAAGGATGGTCAGGCTGTCTTTAATCTGCTCACCATTGAAGGAGTCAGAGGATGGGTGCCCATTGTTCCCATGCTTTCGTGAGGAAGGAGACTCGCCTCCTAAGTTCCTTGGAGAAGCCAAGAGTGGTGTAGGGGCTGGCTCGGCCACAGGTGGGGCGAGGAGGAGACGCGAGGATGAACAAAGCGACCGGGGGATAATTGCTAGGACATTGAATTGCATTACCGGTGGATCTGGAGGGGTAGTAAAGTGAGGCTCGGCCCGGAGGGGAGGGAAGGAGTAGGTGGAGGGTGAATCGGGAGGCGAAACCGAAGGTCGATGAGGTCTCCAGGGAGAACCGCTCCGTGGACTCCCTCTTGGTCGCGACATATGGTTAAGCCTGTGGCTGATCGTAGAGACAAGGTGCATGAAGCAGAGGCAGAAGGTCTGGGGGTGATTAGGAGCCGCAGGGAACCAGAAGAGTCTTGCAGGAGCAGGCCATGGCAGCGAAGGGGGGAGCCCTTCGGACCATAAGCAGAGATGAGGAAAGGATACCAAGAGCAAAGCCATGCGAAAATGCATATTAGGAGAGACTGACTGCATTAAATCCCTTTCCTGTCGTTATTAGAGCTAGTTAATGCTGGAGGAGGGTGGTGGGTGGTGGCACGAGTCCGTCACATGGCTCCGTGCCCCGGTGGCTGGAGCCGACCTCCGTCATGTGCCAAGTGTACACCACTAACACCTCATTCGGGGGGAACATCCATCGTCCCAGCTTTGCGGATACACTTCTAGAGAATGGGGTGATCAGGTTCCAGGGTTGAATTGCAGAGGAGTTCCGGCCTGCTCCAGTTAGTGCCCATATTAGCCAGTTCATCTGCAACTTGATTCACCTTTCTCCTGACGTGGGCGGGAATGATAGCCAGATTTGGTCGTAGTGAATCGGTGATAATCTGTAGCCCATGTAAAAGTCTCCAGCTAGGCAATATTCTGTTCGGGTTGGCTCCATTCAAAATTATCCGTAGCAGGTTGATGATGATTTGAGAATCCCCCTCAACGATTAACTTGGTGAAATTATTTTTGATGGCTAATTGCAGTCCCTTGGTAAGACCCCAGAGTTATGCTAAATTGTTCGTGGAATGACCTATGGAGCCAACACTGATGAGAAGGATGTGCCCATGATGGTCGCAGAAGACTATTCCGTAGCCTACAGCTCCTGGATTGCCCTTAGAGGCCCCGTCAAAATTGAGCTTGATGAAATCCTCTGGGGGAGGAGACCAAAAGGAGGGGCTGCTGGAAGGGGGGGTCAGGGGAGAAGAAGGGAGAGCCTGAAGGGAAGGGAGTGGCGTCCAAAGCCGAAGTATGAGAAGTTCGGCGGGATTGTTGTTGAAGTCTGCATCGGACCATAACTGAAGGTGGAGAGTTTCCAAGATGTTGTGGTAGCATTTATGCCATCAATGTTGCCACAGGAGGGAAAGACCTTTAAAGAGTCTTATGTTCCTTTCTTTCCAAGTTTTCCAAAGGATAAATCCCGGTAGAAGTTGCCATATACGGTTGAGGAGGGGGGAGTGGAAAGCTTGGTCCCTCCAGTTCGTAATGGTTTCTAGGATGCTATCTCTGTGGCGGTCAGAGGTGTGCATGATAAGCGCTGCTTGATCCCATATTTGAGCAGTGTAATGGCAAGAGTTGAGAAGATGGTTCATTGTTTCCTCTGCCTCTCCACAAAGTATGCATATAGAGGGCCCAACAAAGCCTCTTTTCGAGAGGTTGTCCCAGGTTAGGATGTTGGAATGGGTAACAAGCCAGAGGAAGAGGGTGATTTTTGGCCAGTGTTTAAGACTCCAGAGTTTACGCCAAGCTTTCATGTCAGGAAGGGGGTCTAAATGAGCTTTGAGATGGTACGCTTACCGCATGCTGAAAGTTCCCTATGGCCTATATCCCCACCTCAAGATATCCTCTCCTACAATTTTGGGAATTTTCCGTTTAGCCAGCTCTTCTTGCCAAGGAGCCAGATCCACATGCGCCTCTAGGTTGATGCATTCCCTGTCCAGGTGCCAATGGCGCTATGTGTCTTCTGGGGGATTGTCCCACCAGTAGTCAGCTACTCTTGTCAGTCCTACCCGAGTAGCTTGAGTGCAAATGTTGGGGGCCCATTCCTTCTTGCCCAAAACTGGCCATTGTTGCCAGGAGTGTTGCCAGAAAAGGGCAGTCTCTCCATTTTTGATTTCCCAGAACGCGTGCCTAGTCACCATATATCTATTCTACTTGGTTGTTGTCCAAATTAAGGAGCCCAGGTTATCCCCATTCCAGCGAATTAGGTTCTTCTCTGCCAGATTTGGAGCATATTTATGCCTCCAGAGTCGGGCCCAGAGATCCTTAGGGATTTTTAACCATTGCCACCAAATTTTGGCACTTAAAACCTTGTTCATTATGAAGGGATCCCTTAGTCCCAAGCCTCCTTGCTCCTTGGGTCTATAGAGTTTGTCCCAACTGACCAACACTATTTTCTTCCCTGTATTGAGGCCTTGCCGAATGAAGTTTCTTTGTAGGCTTTTAATAGCTGTGAGTACGAATTTTGGGGCAGCCAATGCAGAAAAGGAGTAAATCAGAAGGGCCTGGAGAACATCCTGGAGAATAGTAAGACGACTGGGAAGGTTTAAAGCTCTAAAGGTCCAAGAGGAAAGCCTTTTGGAAAAGGAGGATAAGAGATGTTCCCAGGAGGAGTTCTGGAGGGCATTGTCAATCAAGGGGATGCCAAGGTATTTGGATGGAAGGGAGCTTCTGTTGAAACCTAGGATGCCAGAGATATGGCATTGGATTGGAGGGGGTGTGTTGAAGAAAAATATTTGGGATTTATCCTTGTTGCAGTCCAGACCTGAGGCATCAGAGAAGGTTTGGAGGATATCCAAGATAGAGTTGGCTTCCCGGACCGTAGGGCTTCCCATCAAGAGGGTGTCGTCAACAAATTGGCTATGCGAGATAGGAGGGGAGATGTCGTGCAAGGGTAGGCCTGTCAGAAGGTTGTTTTCGATTACTGCATGGATGTAGCGGATAAGGCCTTCGGCCAGGATGATGAAAAGGAACGGGGAGAGGGGATCTCCCTGCCTAATCCCTCTAGAGGGGGAGAAGGGTCGTGAGGGAACACCATTAATGAGAAGAGAGAAGAAAGCCGAGTAGGTTAGATTCGTAATCCAGGTTACCCAGCTCTGATCAAAGCCAAAAGCCAGAAGCATTGCTCACATATATTCCCAGCTGATCTTGTCAAAGGCTTTAGAGAGGTCTAATTTGAGGAGCATTCCTGGGGTTTTGGTCTTCTGCAGAGAATGGATCACTTCATGGGCTAGGATGACGCTATCCAAGATTTTTCTGCCCTCAACGTAGCCTGATTGCTCCGGGGATATGATTGTCGGTAAGATGGGTTTGAGTCTCCTGGCTATCACTTTTGTGAGGAGTTTGTAGATGACATTTCACAGAGCTATAGGCTTGAACTGCTTGGGGTGATGTGCCTACCCTTCTTTGGGAACTAAGGTGAGGAAAGTAGCATTGAGAGCCTGGAGGATCTGTCCAGTGGCTCTGGAGTCCTCCAAAATTTCCCAGACTTCTGTTCTGATCATCGACCAACAGTGATGGAAAAAGTCGCTGGTGAAACCATCGGGGCCATGAACCTTGCACTTAGGGGTTTCCTAAAGCGCTTGGTCCACTTCCTCGATTTTTTTTGGCCGGAGAATTGCTGTGTTTTTCTCTGGGGTGATGAGGGAGGGCACATGTCGCGTTACCTTGTTGATAGCCTCATGTCTATCCGAGAGGGGTTCTGTAAATAGGTTTTGAAAATAGCTTATCAAAGTGGTTTCCATATCACCATGGGAGTGGATGATGTCCCCATCATCGGAGATGAGATGAGTGATCTTATTGGAGTGCCGTCTTTGGATAACAGTTCTGTGAAATAATTTGGTATTGCGCTCCCCTTCCTTGAGCCATTGGATACGCGATTTTTGTTTCCATAAGATCTCTTCTTGTCTTTTTCTGGCTTTGAGCTGTTGATTTACTCTTATTTCCTGGGCTTTGAGCTCATTTGTTAACCCCTGCAGTCTGATCTGATTCTGAATCTCTTCCATCTGCACCGATAGTTGTTTTTGGGAATCAAAGATGTTTCCAAAGGTATGCTGGTTCCAGAGTTTGAGAGTTTACTTGAGGTTCTTTAACTTTTGCTGAAATCTATACATTTTGGAACTGCGAGGGACCTCTGCTTCCCTCCACCAGGCCTGGATGTTTTCTCGGAAATCAAGGTGGTCTAGCCAAAACTGTTCAAACCTGAAGGGTTTCTTACCAGGAGTGGATGGGATATCCACCCATAACTGTAAAGGCCAGTGATCTGACCCAGAGAAATTTAAGATAGTAGATTCCATTGCAGTACCTTCCATCATAAGTGATTCAGAGATGAGGAATCGATCTAGTTTGCAGGCGATTTGGTGTATTCTAGTTCTTCTATTTGTCTAGGTGTGAATGCCATTGTTGGTTTCCAGGTCTATTAGCTGAAGATCGTCTATGAGGCTATTGAAGTTGCTGGAGTCCCGATCTAGTCGTCTTGAGCCTCCTTTTTTTCCCTCCAGTCTACGGATGATGTTGAAGTCTCCACCGACGGTCCAGCTGTTGTACTGAGTTAGACTAGAAACATAAATCAAGATCCTGAGGAAAGCCTGCTTATCCCTTGGGCTGGCCGGGCCATAGACATTGGTCAGATGTCTGGGCTTGATTGAGCCTATGAGCCTGTAATCAGTTGTGATGGACCATTTAATGGTGAGGAAATTTTCCAACAATACTGCATTGGTGTTCCACAGAATAGCCAGTCCACCAGCTGTTCCTGTGTCATCTATTGAGACTGCTACCCCTTGCTTCCAGCAGTAGGGTACTAGCCTATCAATGTCTTCTGAAGTACATTTTGTTTCCTGTAAAAGTAATATTTCTGTTTTTTCTGCTAAGATCAGATCTCATAGCATTTTTTGCTTGCTACATCCATTGAGGCCTCTGATATTCCAGGTGATGATCTTCATAATGACGGGAGAGTGGGGAGAGGAGGCAAGCTCTCTGAGATCAGGTGAATTTGTCCCGAGTTTACCATAAAGTTTCCTATTTCTTGTATGAGTTTGTTGGTGGATTTTCTCCCCCTTTTCTTTTCGTCTTTCTGGGTTTTATTTGGGTTTTTTGATTGACTACCCTGGATTCCTAGGGCTTTACTAGCTCGAGCTGAGGACCCAGCTGAGGAGTTGAGAAAGAACTTGTGGACCTTTCGTAATTGATCCCTGGGTATGGTGTAAAGTTTTTGCTGCCTATAGGCGTGCTCAAGGTGCTCCAGATCCACCTCGGCTAGGTCGCTCCTCTAGCTCCATATTTGCCTCCCCGTCCTCTGTCTTCTGCAAGTCTTGCAGATCCTGAGCAGTATTGAGGGGAGAGAGATCAGACTCCTTTCCCTGGGAGGGTCGTTCAGTCCCTTGGCTTGTGGATTGAGGTACACTTCCTGGAGGAGGTGCATTGGGGTTCGTAGGGGTTGTGGGGTTTTCTGGTTGGTTTTGTAAGATTGCAAACTTATTACTAGTTGAGGGATCTTTTCTTACCTGGGCGGTTTGTTTCCTTCCTCCTTGTCGTCTTTTCCCCGCTGGTTGTACAAAGCCGTCCTTGTCCTTGCCGCTTTCTGGGTTCCCTTCTTTGTGAGCCGTGTTGAGTGGGCACTCTCTAAAGAGGTGACCATGTTCATGGCATTTTCTGCACCAGAATGGGATGTGTTCGTAGTCGATGGTTTGAGACCAGCCCTCGTCATGATATTCTAGTGTAATGGATCCTGGGAGCGGCTTAGCTATGTTAAGGTACACACAGATTCACACATAAGATTTATAGCGCCACTGCTTGGTGGCTTCGGAGGACTTGACATAAATGTCGATGGTGTTGTCAATGCCGGCCAAGACCTCTTGCAGCCAGAATTCCTGGGGTAGAGAGTATAATTTAATCCAAACCGGTGTGTGGGAAAAGTCTTCCTTCTCAGGGCTGAACTTCTCAGTCCATAATCTTAAAAAGAGTCCTGTCGAGTTGTAGAAGTATGGGCCCCCGTCAAATATGCGATTGCGATCCTCAAGGTTGTGGAGGATGATTGTGAAGAATCCCTTAGAACCTAGCTGTAGCTCATAGTGACCTTTTGGTTTCCACCAGTATTGTATCCATTTGATCAGATCTCGCTCAGAAGGCCAGAGCCCTAGGAATTTTCCTACCAGGGCATAGTCTCGCATGTATTACTTCTGCTCTTCAATGCGTGGTGAGATGATAACGTATTTTGGGGCCTGTGGAGCCTGTGGGATGCATTTACCTGACATCCATGGATTTGACGCAGTTGTAGGGACAGTCTCTTTCTCTGGATCTATGTCCATTTCCCAGTCCTTGAAGGTTCCTTCCACTAGGAGTTTCACGCGGAAGTCTGGTGGCGGCTCAAAGGTTGGTCGTTTTGCCCCTTCTGTAGGGTTACCATTTGCCGTGATTTGGCTATAGGAGGCGCTCGTCGGCTCCCCCTCCCTGCGAGTCATGAGCCCCAAAGGGGCGGTAGTTGTGGTTTCACATATCAAAGCTGTGGGGAAGCACTAAACCCTAGTCGCAGAGCATCTGTCTAGTAGCAACTCGAACATGAATGTTGATTACTATTTTTAGGTAAGTTAAGAAGATAACCTAGCTTTAGAATTGTAATAGGTTTCTTTTAAAGAAGAGTCTAACTCAACTTTTCTTAAAAATATATAGCTCATACCATTGAATGGATTCTAGAAGGAAAATTGTCGCCTCTCAATAGCCAAAAATAAAAAAACCCAGGTTTTAAACATCTTAGTGACAAACATTTCGATGACTTTTAGACCAAAATAATAACAAAAGTTTTTTAGGAACTCAAAAATACAATGTTAGTTGATTTTATCAACAATATTGAACATTTACCTACATGTCACTCTGGTTTAGCGAGGGAAATTGTTCCTACTACTTCTCACTTCCCAGATTCGGTGTGTATGTGTGCTCATAACTATGATTCAACATAGATCATTATTAGGGATAAAAATCATAAAATAGTTTTCTTAGTTTTAGAAAATTCTATTGCAGAAATCTTATCATTATCAGAAAATAGAGAAAAATAGATGAAGATGCCCTTTCCATTGAGTTTAGTTCACTTCCAGTATCAGAAAAACTAATTTTCATGACAAATTGGCTAATTACAAGAAGTGAATATGAATTCATTTTTCCTTTAAGGTCATTATTATTTAAAGATTTAGTTAAAAATGTTGTTACTGTGATTTGTTTAGTACTTGGATATAAAAGTGATGCGCTAGTGGATTCTACTATCTTAGGTTTCCTATTAAATCTTTCTGAAGGAGCAACATTTGATTTTTCATTGTACCTCTCTTATACCATTCATGAACAATTGAAATTATTTGAAGAGTGGATAATTTTTAGGTATCAATCATATTTAGTTTATCTATTGATACATCAACAATCCTCTCATTTTGAATCTTTAAACTTGAATAATGTAGATCAACATTGAAGTGATATTCATGTTACTGAATGAACTAATGCTTTGAAAAATCATGGATATAAATGTGGTTATAAATATTTCGTTGATCAGGTTATGGCCATTGTTTACATTTTAATTAAAAATGATCCCCTTCCAAGGATCTTTGTTGAATGAAAAAATTCCTTACCGCTAGGAGAACAGGTAAAGGTTGGAGAGTAATATATTTATGAAAATTACACAGTCATAAGGGTTTATGGTTTTGAATCACTTCCATATATGTTACCTTTTTTTATTACTCACATAATTGTTTCACTAGAATTGATAAGGTAGAGGCTAGGCTCAGATCATCATGACTTTGCTTCAAAATATAAAAAGTCTCTTCTTCAATTCCTAGGAGAAGTTTTTAGAAATTATAGAGAGAAGGATGGAAAAATTCAATTTTGAACAAGATGATCCTTGGAAATATGATCCTTTCCATGCGATTTCTAACATTAAACGTGCAATTGGTCTTCAATATTATGTTCATCACTTATGTTGATGCTTAAGACAACAACATGTTCAGATTTTGCAAAGTATTATGAAATTGTAGTTTTTCTCCATTTGACTTCATCTTTACTATCGCAAATAAAATTTTCTGCATTCAGTTTATTTAATATACCTGTTTTGTTTTATTTCAAATAAAGACAAGGTGGGTGATTTCCTAAGAAAACCAAGCATATATTTATTCCATAGAATGAAGATTGCTTCAGGTTTTAAGTTTCACAATTTGAAAACACTACAAGGAGAACACCTTCTTGTGGAGGTATTTAGTGAACCTCATTGATATTTTATGACTTCATGTGGTGCACCATTTTGATTTGGCTCACCCAAGTGTTGTTGGCCTATGCTAACTTCATAGTAAGAATTGGCTCTGATGCATCCAAGTTTTACATCAAGTAGTGCTTCCCCTTAAACGACCCGAATCCAGAATCACTAACATGCCAATGATTATTAAACTCATAAGCACCAGCGCATTCCATTTAACCAATAACACCATTAAAAATGACGCATGAAATATAACTGAGTGGTGCAACCATTTTAGGAAAATGCATTAGGGAAATTAGCAGAAACATACTGAAACACATATTGACCGATTCAACATTGTTGGGCATTTTCTTTGATGCCCCATATCCGCTCCTCTATGATTCACAACACACTATTAAAAAAATGGTGTTGCTTGAATAATACGGTCACACCGGTGGGTTCCTAGTAACAAATTTCACTGTTTAATTTTCCATGAATCAATATAATGAAGCGGTACCCAAACTGACACAAACCACACATGTATGTTATACTATATGGTGCAATGATAAACACCAAGCTAGTGCTCTAGAAATTATAGCACATCGGTACCGTCACTTAGCGAAAGGCCATCGTCGTGAACACATTTCATAAAAAATGGGTTTGTGGTGCGTTTATGTTAACCACATGCACTGGGGTGCTAGGGTGCTTTGGTGGACTCTCCATAGTCGGTTCTCTCAAAAACATAATGCACCTTTAAAAAAAACATTGGTGATCCAATAAAATTGTAGCACTGATGCCTTTATATTAACACATCAAAACAATTAAGTTGATATAAAAAAATTTCACCTGCCGATGCGCCTGGATATAAACACCACACTGGTAATTTAAAGAGCACGACACTGGGACATATTTTCACAAATTATCAGTTCAGTGCATCTTATGGTAAGAACTGCTAAGATGCTAGGAGTGCACAAATGTAATTTCCCCCAAAATATTTATTTATTAAAGTATGTATGCACTTAAGAATTTATTTCCATTTTGGCAAATTCGAATTTGGAAAATTTTTCCATTTATGGAAATTCTGAATTTGGAATTTGAATAATTGTAATTAATTATTGTCACTGTTGGCAAAATATTTGATTTGCCCAACCAACTCTTTGACTATGACACTTGTAAGAGAAAACTATTTTTTATATTAATTGTTGAAAGACAAATGGAATAGCTAGGTTGAAATCAGCTGACCATGACTCCATGAGTGGGGAACAGGCTTGAACTACCTCAAGGATGAATTTTACAAGTGGAAAATGAGGAATTTGGCCATTGGTAGCCCCTGAAAATCAGTCATTTGTAAAGATGTGAAAATTCCCAAAAGGGGGAAAAGACTTAGGCACTAGACGCTTTGACATATACAACATATGGGAGGAGGCAGAATGCTGCTAAGTATGATGGGGAAAGGATATGAATTGATGTTATGAGCACTGTTTCAGAGTGTGAGGCAAGGAGTTTTTTTAACAGAAAGAGGTCTATAGTTTTTTTAACAGAAAGTATTTTTACACATAGTGGAACAATTGGCTATTGCAATCCATGTACAAGTATGAGTAAGGTATTTACACTTGGAGTAACACACGAGCCATAAGCATTTTTCTTAGTATCGAAGAAAATCGAAAATCTATAGCATTCCAAGGAAAGGGTTTACGACTCATATCATATGATCCGAGGTCGAATTGAAGTCATATTAAATATTTACGAACCCAAATAACAATAAAGTTTCCACAGTGTACAACATGTCCCACAGAGGCATTATTTCCATCTTAGAATCACAGATGATGTCATAGGACACTGGTATCATAAATTCGTATCTTACGAATTAATTGGTAAATATTACACAGACCAAAACCGGGAATAAAACGAAGTCTGAAATATATTTTTTGAGCCAACCTTCTAACCGTATATTATGGGAACAACAACTTTGGATGTGTAAAGCTCTTCAAGGAGCCAATATATCGAAGGCTCATCTATTAATCAAACAAGAATATTAAGGTGCAAGTATAAGCGATCGAGAAAGGTCGAGGTCCCAATTTTTCCATTGAAAACCTCATAATTAAAAAGGATAAATTAACATAATATACAAAGAGTAATAATACACAGTCACTCATACAAGACATTATTGTTAGGGTCACTGTGAAAATCTGAGCGAGTTTCAACCACGGGAGTTTCGGCGTTAGGTATGCCCTGAGTAACCTCAAACAAAGATTATCAGTCTAATATTTAAGAATAAGTCTAAGGATAGTTGCGGGCCAATAAAAAAACCCTAATAGTACTAAGAGACTGACCTTGAAGCGAAAACAAAAATGAAATGTGTAAGAACTACCTACAATTTTATTAAAAATTGTGAGTAGTGGGGTGGTTGACCTCATGGGAGAGATAGATTCGAAAACTGCCACAAATTTATAACAATCACTTTACATGGAGCGTGGTGGAGTTACATACAAGAATAAAAAAGGAATGAACTCAACCAACAACAGTAAGAAAATCGGTTATAGAGACAACCATGAATACAACTGACTTTAAGAGATTGAATCATTGTGGAGCTTATTGCTAAAGAAGGGGAACCAAAAAATTGTGCATCCATATTCTTGCGTTATGTAGGACAGGCACCTTTCTGGACATCATTCTTTTTCACATAGAGAAACCTTGTAGAGGTTAACACGGGGAGGTTTTACAAAATGCATAGGAGCCAAAAGAAAATGAGACTTAGTTACCAGGGACCTATCGTTTCTTATAATGGCAAGGGAAGGTGTGGATACACTGCCCATGTGAATGAATTCTCTTGGCATACCCCCATTTGTTACAAGAACCTAGGATATGTACAATGCCAGAACCCTAATAACTATCAACTAGATAAGTTCAATCGAAATTATGGACATGTATTAACTGGATATTGAACCAAGCCCACTAACACTGTTAGTGCTAATTCCTGTCATGAAATTAGATGAGTTCATATTGGACAGTAAGATTTAGGTTTGTTACTTGTCATGCCAGGTGGGTTCCCAACCCCAACGTTAAGTATCTATATTCGTGTGGCCCTGTCATTTGTCCACTAGTGTGTGTTTTAGTCCCGCTAACTACTGTGTTGAAGGCCATAACAAAAAAACTGATAAGGACATCCACTATTGTGACAATTAGAGTGCGCGTTC
>SNQJ01S0072297.1:13209-37662 GCA_010110895.2 Picea sitchensis
AACCACATGCACTGGGGTGCTAGGGTGCTTTGGTGGACTCTCCATAGTCGGTTCTCTCAAAAACATAATGCACCTTTAAAAAAAACATTGGTGATCCAATAAAATTGTAGCACTGATGCCTTTATATTAACACATCAAAACAATTAAGTTGATATAAAAAAATTTCACCTGCCGATGCGCCTGGATATAAACACCACACTGGTAATTTAAAGAGCATGGCACCGAGACATATTTTCACAAATTAGTTGTGCAATGTGTCTTATGGTAAGAACTGCTAAGATGCTAGGAGTGCACAAATGTAATTTCCCCCAAAATATTTATTTATTAAAGTATGTATGCACTTAAGAATTTATTTCCATTTTTGGCAAATTCTAATTTGGAAAAATTTTTCCATTTATGGAAATTCGAATTTGGAATTTGAATAATTGTAATTAATTATTGTCACTGGCAAAAATATTTGATTTGCCCAACCAACTCTCTCACTATGACACTTGTAAGAGAAAACTATTTTTTATATTAATTGTTGAAAGACAAATGGAATAGCTAGGTTGAAATCAAACACGCATGACTCCATGAGTGGGGAAATAGCGGAACTACCTCAAGGATGAATTTTACAAGTGGAAAATGAGGACTTGGCTGGTAGCCCCCCGAAACGTACCATTTGTGAAGATGTGAAAATTCCCAAGGGGGAAAAGACTTAGGCACTAGACGCTTTGACATATACAACATATGGGAGGAGGCAGAATGCTGCTAAGTATGATGGGGAAAGGATATGAATTGATGTTATGAGCAATCAAGCTTCAGAGTGTGAGGCAAGGAGTTTTTTTAACAGAAAGAGGTCTATAGTTTTTTTAACAGAAAGTATTTTTACACATAGTGGAACAATTGGCTATTGCAATCCATGTACAAGTATGAGTAAGGTATTTACACTTGGAGTAACACACGAGCCATAAGCATTTTTCTTAGTATCGAAGAAAATCGAAAATCTATAGCATTCCAAGGAAAGGGTTTGCCACCATCATATGATCCGAGGTCGACTAGAAGTCACATTAACATTTACAAACCAAATAAATAAAGTTTCCACAGCAGGCCAACATGTCCTACGCAGGCATTATTTCCATCTTAGGAATCACGATGATGTCATAGGATGACTGGTATCATAAATTCTGATCTTATGAATTAATTGGTAAATATTACACAGAGCAAAACCGAGCATAAAATAGAGCCCAGAATATATTTTTTGAGCCAACCTTCTAACCATAGATTATGGGAACAAAAACTTTGGATGTGTAAATCTCTTCAAGGAGCCAATATATCGAAGGCTCATCTATTAATCAAACAAGAATATTAAGGTGCAAGTATAAGCGACCAAGAAAGGTTGAGGTCCCAGTCTTGCCAACGAAGACCTCATAATTCAAAAGGATAAATTAACAGAATATACAAAGAGTAATAATACACAGTCACTCAAACAAGACACTATTGTTAGGGTCACTGTGAAAATACGAGTGGGTTTCAACCACAGGAGTTTCGACGTTAGGTATGCCATGAGTAAACTCAAACAAATATTATCGGGCCTATTTAAGAATAAGTCTAAGTTGATACAAGGGCCAATAAAAACCCCACAGTACTAAGAGATCCGGACCTTGAAGCGAAAAAAAACAAAAAATGAAATGTGAAGAATTGATCTACAACGATAAAATTGTGAGTAGTGGGGTGGTTGACCTCATGGGAGAGATAGATTCGAAAACTGCCACAAATTTATAACAATCACTTTACATGGAGCGTGGTGGAGTTACATACAAGAATAAAAAAGGAATGAACTCAACCAACAACAGTAAGAAAATCGGTTATAGAGACAACCATGAATACAACTGACTTTAAGAGATTGAATCATTGTGGAGCTTATTGCTAAAGAAGGGGAACCAAAAAATTGTGCATCCATATTCTTGCGTTACGTAGGACAGGCACCTTTCTGGACATCATTCTTTTTCACATAGAGAAACCTTGTAGAGGTTAACACGGGGAGGTTTTACAAAATGCATAGGAGCCAAAAGAAAATGAGACTTAGTTACCAGGGACCTATCGTTTCTTATAATGGCAAGGGAAGGTGTGGATACACTGCCCATGTGAATGAATTCTCTTGGCATACCCCCATTTGTTACAAGAACCTAGGATATGTACAATGCCAGAACCCTAATAACTATCAACTAGATAAGTTCAATCGAAATTATGGACATGTATTAACTGGATATTGAACCAAGCCCACTAACACTGTTAGTGCTAATTCCTGTCATGAAATTAGATGAGTTCATATTGGACAGTAAGATTTAGGTTTGTTACTTGTCATGCCAGGTGGGTTCCCAACCCCAACGTTAAGTATCTATATTCGTGTGGCCCTGTCATTTGTCCACTAGTGTGTGTTTTAGTCCCGCTAACTACTGTGTTGAAGGCCATAACAAAAAAACTGATAAGGACATCCACTATTGTGACAATTAGAGTGCGCGTTCAGTTAGGGTATAGTCGTTGCAAGGAGGCCATATGTGTCCAAGGTTAAAACCTTCAGGTAAGACATATGATAATGCACTCATTTAAACTCAAAAACAAATATACATTTCCTTGTATAAAGTTTAGATATAAGGACTTTATGGTAATGGTTTTTGTACCTATTATCAACAATTACATAGTCCTTGATATAGGGGATTGTTGTAATAAATTCCGAGGTACTCCTTCATTTGGATATGAGGTAGAGTCCTATACTCATCACCAACAGTTGGTTCTGTGGATCCCATATAAGTTTTGGTAAAATCTCTTGCATGTAACTGTGGGAGCTCTTCGTCTATGATGTTCCCAAGGGAGTCTAAACGAATAAAAAGTGGTTTGAGAGGAATTGTCGACACAGATGTGGTGCGAGGAGTGGGATTCTCAACCATAACCAAAGGGCCTTCTGAATTGTCTAACATAGGAGAAACAACACTCCCAGTGTCAGATTGATTTTCTACCTCTCCATGGTAGTTGTCTTCTAGAGTGTTAGGAGGTAAGGATTGGTAGCCTTTCGGAGGCAACCCTTGCATCCTATGTGATCGGCGAACACCTTTATCTTCTATAGGCTCAATTTTGGAGAATAAAAATGTGCGTTGAAAATCTAGGGCCAACTAACAAAAAGAAACAACATACGCTAATAAAATCTAGGAATCAAAACCAAGCAAGAAAACGTTCTCTCGATGATCGTACTAGTTGGTGATGAAATCCAAAGTCACGTGATCAAGTCAATAAGGGGTTAGGATCTGGTGGAACAGTTACAATGGAGACCTGCTTAACTAACTTTCACCTTGGTGAAAACTTCCACGCAGTAATTGTGGATTTACCCTGCAAGGAGCCCGAGTGAGTTTGACCAATGCCTATTCCAAGTACGGTGAGACTTCCTTTCACCGTCACCTCGTGTAAGTACCTATATATTATGGAAACTAAGGACACCAACTCGCAGTTAGCCTCTGGGCAGGTACAATCGACAGTCCGATCTGAACGTATGGGTAGGACAACAAGTCTGAAATCAACTCAAGAGGCACCCACACATAATCGTGGGTATACCCTTAAGTGACCCCCAATATACGATCCGACCACTGCAAATTGTTGAACCATGGAGGCATAATCTCTATAACTCTTCTGAATGCAACCTCATGCGTAACCCCTGTGTGAGAGGGGGATCCCAGAAATCCTATACGACAATTGGATTTCCTCTCCCTATCGCAAGATGCTAATGTTCGTTCTGAAAACTTTGGAGAGTTGTACTCACAACCTAATCGAAAGTGCTAATCCTAGTCTAATGTTGGTGGAATATCCTAAAAGAAAAATGTTCTAGATAAATTTTAATTAGCGATGATTTTGTAGCTGTTATTTACTCAAAAGGTGTATGAAATTAAAAAATGATGGTATTATGACTCAAATCCCAAAAAGATGCATAAGAAATGATAAGTAGTCCCTTATTTAAATGAATTCCTATTTAAGGGAAAGATAAAGAGTTGTTTTCACTATCAAACACTAAAATGCAATGTTCTCAATCAATTTGTTTCTCACTCAAATCCAGTGGAATGCTAAAAATTTCAGAAATTCCTTCTAATATCCAAACCAATCACTAAAATATGTCCTTTTTCTTATATGTGAATGATAATAAGACGTAAAACATCTAATGTCAATCATACTTCAGGATTAAACAATCAGAAGCAACCTCACACAAGCAAAAAAAAAAATACACTCTCGTTGTGAATAAACAAGAAGGACAAAGATAACCAAATTTGCAAAAAAGAACCAAAAAACCTCAAACAAAAGAGAAATGTTGGAAAAATGACCTCAAAGATCAAATGGAAAGGTTCACAGACCTTTGGTTTTCCTCATAAAATCTTCCACTTAGTTAGATAAATGAGAAGAAAACAACAAGTTAACTCAAGGTCAGGAAAGGCAAAGAGTGACTTCAAGGCAAGGAAAGAAAATGTCAAATTTCCAAACAAGAAGATATTAATCCTTAGAAAACAGGGTGTTGAAGGCCAATACCAAAATGTACTGAGAGTATGAGACTCTGCGAAAAGGAAAAAGGCAAAAACTGAACTCAAAAACTGAAAACCTAGAGGATTTTTCAATGAAATGGGGTAGTGATCTGGTGTAAGGGGAACTAGAGCGTTCCAAATCTCTATGTAAGAACACCAGAGAGTGTTGGCACTATGATAACAAGGGAAGGGGAGCGATCTGCTTCAAAAGCTCAGAAAAATGGCCAGAAACTCAAAAAATAGAGGAAATTCAGTCAATCGGGGTGATCATGATGAAATAAAGAGGCAATCAAACAAATTTAAGAATCAAAGAGATAGTATGGAGAGGGTCAAATGAGTGGGAAAAGGGCCAAAACGAGATCTGGGAATGGAAACAAAAGTCAAAGATCCTCCTTAGTGGAGTCGCCAATTTCTGTTGTAGGTGAATCCTCTTGCGGACAAGCGAATTCCCTTTTGGTTTCTAGACTCCTAAGGCCAAGATAGAAAAGTGCTTAACAGAGACACTGGCATCCTTTTATATATAATCAAGCTAACACACGAAGGAGAAGAAGAAATATATGTACCTTATTAATGACATTTGTCCTTGCAAAGTCCAGGTGGAGCTTCAATCTGGAGCTCCCTCATAGGTCTTGTAGAACAAACAAAGATATAATGGAATTCATACTCTACTGAGATTAGCTCAAATATAGATCCATCTACTATAGACAAACTTATATGGAACAAACATAAGTTTGAAAGAAATAGGCCAAGCATTAATATATTGATGAGAACAAGTAAAATTACTTACAATCCTTTGATGAAGGCACAACAACTTCTTCCAGTTCTCCTTGTCCAACCCCTTTTCTCAAGTAATATACACTGATTTCTTTGATTACATATCACTTATGGGATCATAAGTTTCACATATCCAATATTTTCCATGTACCTTTTACCATGAGAAGGCCTCCTTATATAACCTTGGAGAGGCCCAACCACTTGAGAGATATTTGGGATAAATTGAGAATTCCTCTCCTTTAGTTTAGGATCTTCCCTAAGATCATGCCATGACCATCTATTTGAATCCAAACACCTTCAGGAATTGAGGGATTCTTCCCTAATTTATCTCAACAAACCCAAATATTGCTCAGAAAAGGGTAGTGCTCCCCCAAAAGGGTGCACAGAGCTCTCAAACACTCCCCCAAAGAGGCACAGGGAGTGCTAGCACTCCCTGACAGTGGGTAGGGGAGCGCTCCTCTCCAAAATCCATTTTTTAGTCGTTCTTTCAGTGGAAAAAGGTTTGTACTCCCTGTCAAGTGATATCTCTTCTTCAAAACTAGTCTTTGAGGTGTCTTAAGTGTCTTTGTGATGTCATTAGAGGCACAACATAGGAAAGATGACAGTATGATGTTTGTGACACTTGCAACACTTGTAGTCAAAATGCGACACTTGTGGACAAGATGCGACACTTACAACACTTGTAATGACGAAACTTGTGACACTATCGAAGTGAGTGATTTTGAGGTGTAACAGTTGCCAATGGCAAAATTCCTCATTTTCCACTTCTAAAATTCATCCCCGAGGTACTTCAAGCCTGATACCCACTCATGGAGTCATGGTCAGTTGATTTCAACCTCATTGTTCCATTTGTCTTTAAGAAATTAATATAAAAAATATTTGTCTCTTACAAGTGTCATTGTCAAAGAGTTGGTTGGGCAAATCAAATCTTTGCCCAACAATCAAAATAATTAATTACAATTAATCAAATTCCAAATTTGGAATTTCCATAAATGGAAAAATTTTCCAAATTCGAATTTTCCAAAACGGAAATAAATTCCTAAGTGCATATAGACTTTAATAAATAAATATTTTTGGGGATATTACATCCACCCGCCCTTCAGTACAAAACTGTCCTCAATGTTTGTTCCTTTCTCAAAACAAGGTTGGATAAGATTTCTGCAAATATTGCTCCAATTCCCAAGTGGCCTCCTCAGGACTAAAGTGCTTCCATTGCACTTTTACCTGGGTGACGACTCTGTTCCGTAGTACGGTTTCTCTCTTGTCCAAAATGTGCAAAGGTTCCTCTTGGAGCTCGCCTTCTGGTTCCGCCTGCACCATGTTCCAATCGATCATGTGAGTAGGATCATGAACATATTTTTTTAACAAAGAAACATGAAATACAATATGAACTTTCAAATTTGCAGGAAGTGCAAGTTGATATGCCACGGGTCTAATTCGAGCTAAGATCTCGAAGGGGCCACAAAACCTGGGTGCCAACTTTGAACAGTTTCCTAGATTTAATGAACTTCTTCTTGTTTTGAATTTTAAATACACATGATCTCCAACTTGAAATTCCTGGTGTCTTCTTTTCATATATGTGTTGCTTTTTTGTCTGTCTTGTGCCTCCTTTAAATTCTGCTATACTTTTCTTACTGTATTCTCCATTTCGTGGAGTATTTCTGGTCCCACCATGAGTCTATCAACTTGGTTATCCCATCTAATCAGAGTTGTACACTTTATTTCATACATTACTTCGAAGGGGCTCATCTTAGTCGATGTCTAGTAGCCATTATTGTATGAAAATTCCAACAAGTGCAGGTATTCTTCCCACTTGGTTTCTTCCTTATGTACATTCGTAGCATATCTTCCACAATTTGGTTCGTTTGTTTAGTCTGCCCATCTGTTTGTGGATGGTAGCGTGTGCCAAAATTCAAGTTAGTATTCAACCTTGCAAAAAATTCTTTCCAAAACATAAATGCAAATTTTATGTCTCTATCTGAAATCACCATTTTAGGAATACAATGTAGTCTAAAAAAATCCTTCATAAATATTTCAACGCTTTTAATATCTTTATAAGTAGATTTTACATGAATAAAATGTGCGGACTTGCTAATATTATCAATTACTACAATAATTGAATCATTCTGCTTTTGAGTTTTAGGCAAAACTGTGATAAAATCTAGTGATATAGTCTCCCACTTCTATTCCAGTACAGGTAGAGGTTGTAATAGGTCGGCTGGGTGCTGATGTTCAACCTTCACCTGTTGACGATCTAGGCACTTCGATTAGTATTTTTTTGTCTCACCTTTCATATTAGGCCAATAAAAGAACTTCATCAATGTAGTTACCATTTTTTGGTATCCCGGATGACCATGATATGGCTTCTTGTGTACTTCGTCTAGAACTAATAGCTTTAATTCATGAGAATCTAGTATGTATAGTTTGTTTTTTAATCTTAATAGACCATTTATGTCCAAAATTAGATCTTTTATGTCTAAATATTTTGCATTATTTCGAAAATATACCACTATTTTAATGTATTTCTCATCATTATTACTTGTAGCCTTTATCCTTTGCTCAATGTCGCTTTCTGCCCTACTAATGTTTATCTGAAACAACCCATGAATTCTTCTACTTAAGGTATCTGCCACTTTTTTTTCCTTACCTTTGATTTGTCTTACCTCGAAATTGAATTCACTCAAGAAGGCCAGCCATATTGCTTGCCTTGCGTTAAGATATGGTTGACTAAACAAGAATTTCACACCACTGTTATCAGTTAGCAATAGAAATTTTCTGCCCATTATATAGTGTCACCACATTTTTAACGCATGGATTACAACTGTTAATTCCAAGTTGTGAGCAACATAGTTTTGTTTGTGCTCTTTTAGTTTCCATGACTCGTAACAAATAACATGTCCTTCTTGAGTTAGGACACCTCCCAAACCTTCTTTGCTCACATCCACACAAACTATGAAGTATTTATCTGGGTCTTCTACCCTTAAAATGGGTGTGGTTGTTAATAGTTATTTTAACCTATTAAAATTGTCCTGACATTTTTATGACCAAATAAACTTCGTTCCCTTTTTCTGTAGGGATGTTATAGGGTATGAAATCTTAGAGAATCCCTCTGTAAATCTGTGATAGTACCCAGTGATTCCCATGAATGACCAAATGTCCACTACGTCCTTAGGGATAGGCCATTCCATGATGTCTCTTATCTTCTCTGGGTCGACTGCAATACCTTCTTCAGATATTACATGTCCTAGGTACTGTATTTTCTTTTGATAAAAGTCACATTTGTCAAATTTTTCTTACAACTTGTGTTTTCTTAAATTTTTCAATACTATCATTAAATGTTCTTCATGTTCTTCTTATGTTTGCGAATACACTAGGATTTCATCGATAAATACCAAAACAAACTTATCCAGATACTGACTAAAAATGTTGTTCATTAAACACATAAACATTGTTGGTGCGTTAGTGAGACCAAATGGTATAACAACAAATTCATAATGTCCATATCTCATTATGAACGTTGTTTTACTTATGTTTTCATCCTTTATTCTGACCTGGTGATAGCCATATCTTAAATCCAATTTAGAAAAAATATTTTCCCCTCCCACTTGGTTAAACAAATCATTGATTCTAGGTTGGGGGTATTTGTTCTTAACAATCATTTTGTTTAACTGTCTGTAATCAATGCATAATGTTAGAGTTCTGTCTTTCTTTTTAACAAAGAGGACTGGTGCTCCCCGTGGTGAGACACTTGGTCTGATGTATTCCTTGGGTGACAGTTCCTGTAGTCGAATTTTTAACTCTGTTAATTCAGGTAAACTCATTGTGTAGGGTGCCTTAGATATAGCTAGTCATCTAGGAAACAGATCGATAGAGAAGTCTATCTCTCTTCTTTGGGGAAGTTTAGGTATTTCATCTACAAACAAATCTCTAAATTCATGTAAGATGAAAAAATATTGTAGGCTAGGTTTATTTTCATTTTCCAATAGATTTGTCACTTAGATAACATAAATCTGACAACCTTTACTCATGCACTTCTTAAACTGCATTGCTAAAATATCCCTAACTGAGATTGGTTTTCATATGCCTTGTACTGTCCTAACAATGTTGTTTTCATCTTTGTAAGTAAGTGATTTTTCATAACAGTACAAAATTTCTTTATGCTTCTCTAACCAATCCATTCCAATAATTACATCATAAGACCCTGATGGTAGAATATTCAGATTTAACTTTGAGGTTTGACCACTTAAACTAAGTTCACAATCAGAAATGAAATCTATTAGTTTTCTTTTTGTTCCTGTTGCTAGTTGTACTAGCCAAGATTTTGTATGCTTTACTTTATTTAGCATGTTTGTATCCAATACAAAAAGAGAAACATAACTGAAAGTGGCTCCTGGATTAATTAAAATAGAAATACAATTATTATTAATTTTATCTTCAACTTGCACTACAATGGACTAGTGATCAGCTTGTCAACCGTCCACAATTGCATTGATTTTGTGAAATCTCTTGCCCACATATCCCACTGTAGAGGCCTCCTGTAGGTTGTGAACCGTGGTCCTTGCTGTAGAAGTTAAATGTGGACAGTTCCTCCTTAAGTGAGGTTCTCCACATTACCACCATTTTAATGGTTTTGTTGGGCTATCCCCAAAGTTCTTCGTTCCCATATTAACTTGTTTACCTCCCTCTTGGGAATTCTGGTTATTGGAGTGAAAATATTTCCTTGGAAATGTCTTTGTTGCATTTCGAAAGGGGTTGGATGATAGCCCTTCTTCCGCTGGTTCATTCTATCATGTTTCTGGTCTTTCCAAGACTTCAAAAGTTTAGACCATTGTTTGTATTGATCGTAACACATTCAGGCCTTTCTGAAAACTTCGCTTAAGTTCTTGGGTTTGTCGAATTTGATTATGTCCTTATAGGACTGTGGTAAGAATCTTAGTAACTGTTGGATTTTTACTTTGTATTCCCAGATATAAGGCATGAATCTTGATAATTCGAGGAATTTGTTTATCCGGTCATCCATAGTCATTTGACTGAGTCTTAGCTCATAAAATTATTTGGTATTTATCTCATAATAACTTTCTGGTAAATATTGTTTCTTAAATTATTTCTTGAAATTCGACCATTCCATCTATTTTCCCTTTAGGCCCTTGGCCAACTTCAGGTCCTACCACCATATACTTGTTTTTCCTTTCAGGTTATAGATGGTCATTCTGACCTTGATGTTGCTGGAATAATTGTAAATATGGAAATACTTTTTTATGTCTTCTTCAGCCTCCTCCCCTATCCTGGATTCCCCATCGAAGGTGAACGGTTTGATTTTCTTAAACTCTCCCTCCAGGTGGTCCACCTGTTTCCTCTTTCTTCCTATGGTTGTTTTATCTTCTTGCTGATGATGTGCCTTCGTAAGAGATGTCCTCTTTTTCTGCTTCAGGACAAGAATTTTTGGAGGCTCTTTTGCTGACCTCTTCTTCCTTGTCATTGTCTTTCAGGCTCTTCTTGGTTACAATTCTACGCAACAGTACTTAATTTATTTCCTGCTGGTCTTCGTGTGATTTTTTCAGTCTCTCATTATCTGCATTGAAAACTTGCAGTTCCACGATAAGGTTCCTCATTGTTTCCAGAACCTGGGTAGCTGAACTTCCTTCACTGTTTTTCCTAGGTTCTTTAGGAGGCCCTTTCTCAGGATTCTCCTCAAGTGTGATCTCCTCTTTATTATGTGCTGCCATTATCACAACACAAATAAAAAAAAATTGTTTGTAACAGTAAGTGTTTTGTTAGTTTTTCCATTAAACAGAAAGCATGTGCCAAACACACATTTTTGGCCCTGTTTAAGGTCCTAGTGTTGTAACCTTTTCTCTGATACCATATGTAATGTACCCCAAAATTACCAAATAAAATTATTTTTGCTAGGTGCATTAAAACTCCTTTACTCTGTTATACTAGATTTGTTTATAACTAAAAATACTACTGTTGGAATACGACGTGTACTAATTTGTATTACCAGCAACTAAAACAAGGTAATCAACCTTTCCATGAAATCATTCCTATTACCATTACTCAAAGCATATGTTAACCTCCAGCCTATAGAGTTCTTACCTTTATCAAAGGATCCACAAAAGCATTTCACTAAAGTTCCTCCTTTTAATTAAGTCCTAGTACTCTCTACCTCATATCCAAATGAAGGAGTACCTCATAATTTATTACAACAATCCCCTATATCAAGGACTATGTAATTGTTGATAATAGGTACAAAAACCATTACCATAAAGTCCTTATATCTAAACTTTATACAAGGAAATGTATATTTGTTTTTGAGTTTAAATGAGTGCATTATCGTATGTCTTATCTGAAGGTTTTAACCTTGGACACATATGGCCTCCTTGCAACGACTATACCCTAACTGAACGCGCACTCTAATTGTCACAATAGTGGATGTCCTTATCAGTTTTTTTGTTATGGCCTTCAACACAGTAGTTAGCGGGACTAAAACACACACTAGTGGACAAATGACAGGGCCACACGAATATAGATACTTAACGTTGGGGTTGGGAACCCACCTGGCATGACAAGTAACAAACCTAAATCTTACTGTCCAATATGAACTCATCTAATTTCATGACAGGAATTAGCACTAACAGTGTTAGTGGGCTTGGTTCAATATCCAGTTAATACATGTCCATAATTTCGATTGAACTTATCTAGTTGATAGTTATTAGGGTTCTGGCATTGTACATATCCTAGGTTCTTGTAACAAATGGGGGTATGCCAAGAGAATTCATTCACATGGGCAGTGTATCCACACCTTCCCTTGCCATTATAAGAAACGATAGGTCCCTGGTAACTAAGTCTCATTTTCTTTTGGCTCCTATGCATTTTGTAAAACCTCCCCNCTGAAGGTTTTAACCTTGGACACATATGGCCTCCTTGCAACGACTATACCCTAACTGAACGCGCACTCTAATTGTCACAATAGTGGATGTCCTTATCAGTTTTTTTGTTATGGCCTTCAACACAGTAGTTAGCGGGACTAAAACACACACTAGTGGACAAATGACAGGGCCACACGAATATAGATACTTAACGTTGGGGTTGGGAACCCACCTGGCATGACAAGTAACAAACCTAAATCTTACTGTCCAATATGAACTCATCTAATTTCATGACAGGAATTAGCACTAACAGTGTTAGTGGGCTTGGTTCAATATCCAGTTAATACATGTCCATAATTTCGATTGAACTTATCTAGTTGATAGTTATTAGGGTTCTGGCATTGTACATATCCTAGGTTCTTGTAACAAATGGGGGTATGCCAAGAGAATTCATTCACATGGGCAGTGTATCCACACCTTCCCTTGCCATTATAAGAAACGATAGGTCCCTGGTAACTAAGTCTCATTTTCTTTTGGCTCCTATGCATTTTGTAAAACCTCCCCATGTTAACCTCTACAAGGTTTCTCTATGTGAAAAAGAATGATGTCCAGAAAGGTGCCTGTCCTACGTAACGCAAGAATATGGATGCACGATTTTTTGGTTCCCCTTCTTTAGCAATAATTTCCACAATGATTCAATCTCTTAAAGTCAGTTGTATTCATGCTTGTCTCTATAACCGATTTTCTTACTGTTGTTGGTTGAGGTCATTCCTTTGTTATTCTTGTATGTAACTCCACCATGCTCCATGTAAAGTGATTGTTATAAATTTGTGGCAGTTTTCGAATCTATCTCTCCCATGAGGTCAACCACCCCACTACTCACAATTTTTAATAAAATTGTAGGTAGTTCTTACACAGTTCATTTTTGTTTTCGCTTCAGGGTCAGTCCCTTAGTACTATTGGGGTTTTTTTGTTGGCTCGCAACTATCCTTAGACTTATTCTTAAATATTAGACTGATAATCTTTGTTTGAGGTTACTCAGGGCATACCTAACACCGAAACTCCCGTGGTTGAAACTCACTCAGATTTTCACAGTGACCCTAACAATAATGTCTTGTATGAGTGACTCTTTGTATATTATGTTAATTTATCCTTTTTAATTATGAGGTCTTCAATGGCAAAATTGGGACCTCGACCTTTCTCGGTCGCTTATACTTGCACCTTAATATTCTTGTTTGATTAATAGATGAGCCTTCGATATATTGGCTCCTTGAAGAGATTTACACATCCAAAGTTTTTGTTCCCATAATCTATGGTTAGAAGGTTGGCTCAAAAAATATATTTCAGACTCCGTTTTATGCTCGGTTTTGGTCTGTGTAATATTTACCAATTAATTCGTAAGATACGAATTTATGATACCAGTGTCCTATGACACCATCTGTGATTCTAAGATGGAAATAATGCCTCTGTGGGACATGTTGTACACTGTGGAAACTTTATTGTTCTTTGGGTTCGTAAATATTTAATATGACTTCAATTCGACCTTGGATCATATGATATGAGTCGTAAACTCTTTCCTTGGAATGCTATAGATTTTCGATTTTCTTCGATACTAAGAAAAATGCTTATGGCTCGTGTGTTACTCCAAGTGTAAATACCTTACTCATACGTGTACATGGATTGCAATAGCCAATTGTTCCACTATGTGTAAAAATACTTTCTGTTAAAAAAACTATAGACCTCTTTCAGAGCTACATAAACATCTAATACACAGAAAGTTGTTTATTGACTTTCGAACATATTGAGATTTCAAGTATTTTCCATTAAATCCGACTATATTAATGGAGTAGAAAGTTATAGTCCTTTTTCATTACAGTAGACCAGAAACAAATGTTTAGTGGTTTAAATATATAAAACATACTACATATTACAGAGTCATTATAACACTTAAAAGGAGTCTCCAAATTCTACACAGTACATGTGATCATAACTATTAAATATTGAAATCATATTCAATATAGGGTTTCCTCTTTTTCATTTTCCTTTAAGAATTGAATATACAAGTAACCAACTATCTATAGGAGCCTAGTATAAACCTATCACGATAATAGTATCCTAGGGTAGAAACTGTATCACTTTTTTTTTTTTTGTAAGTAAGTAATTTTATATATAAGGGCCTTCAAAAAACCAGACCATAAGTACAAAAATGAATAACCTTTGGATTGTAGTTACTGAACTGCTCCAAAAGGAGAAACCAATTCAACCAACCGGGTAAGTCTGACACCTGAGTTCTTACTAGTCTTAAAAAACACAAAGCTGAGCTGACTAAAATGCTACTAGAGGAGAAACTATTAAAAAAGGATAGACCCCTTGAGGGGTTAGACAATTGGCGAATAGTATGGCACATACTCTGGCAGATAGCCTGGCCACGGCTCCTCTTCAACAGGTGTCCCTCGGGTTGCCCATTGCATGTCGTCGTCCCCGGTGCCCACGTTATCATTAGTAGTTGTCTCGGCGTCTCCCGACGGAATGTGCGCCTATTGACCGGTGGCCATGACCGCTTCCTTGACCTCCTGCTGAACTGGCTCCTCAATGACCTCTGCTGCACCCTGCTTCCTGAGGCTCTCGTTGTCGCTTGCTGTGGATGGCGCTTCTTCTGAAGCCGCAGGAGAGGCTTCTTGGTAAGTGGAAAGAAGCTGGAGGAGGGTTGAGAGTCTCCCATCCACAAGCTGTAACCGAAAATGGAGGTCCTCCACTCCCTGACAGAGTTCAAAGACCAAGTCATAGAGGATGGTGAAGTTTTCTTGCCACTACAAATCCAACTTTGAGTTAGAGGACGTCAGCGCCTTGTTTTGGGTGGCCCGGACATGAAATGGAAACCCCATGGGTGATTGTGAGGAGCCAATGCCCGGTGCAAGGGGGGAATGGAGTTCCTAGAAGTTGAAGGAGCGGTGAGGTGGCACCGTGAAGGGCTCGACCTGGTTTCAATTAAGGCTAGGCACTCGAAGCGGGGGACAAGTGCAGTGGAGGAATTGAGAATTGCTACCTCAGGCAGTAAGAGCGGTGAGGAGAGAGTTGAAGGCAAACTAGGCGGGGAGGCCGAAGCGCGAGGCCGTCGAGGATGCCAGGGAGAACCCCTTCGCGGTCTACCTTGCTGTCGCGGCATGGTTTGGCCCAGTAAGTGTGAATGATTTTCCAGACCAAAGGGGAGGGCGTGAAGCAAGCGGGGGGTCACAATCACCATGAGCAAGCGAACAGAACCAGGCCAGAGCCGCGGGATGGTAACGAAAAAAAACGAAGAAGACATTGCAACAGGCGAAATAAAGGTCGGAGCAGCCCGAATTAATGCCCCTTCTATCGACGTAAAGACCATTTAATGCAGGAGGGAGGCGACAGTTGTTGGCACGAGCCGGTCACATGGATCGCTACCTTGTTGACTCCTCCGCATCTCCTCTGTGCGCCAGGTGGATGGCCCTAGCACCCCATCCGGGGGTTTATAAATTGAAGGACATGGGGGTGGGCTTTGATCCACTTATGTGTGCACGGGTCACGATACCATTTAATATGGTATCTCTTGGTGCAACCACACGTTCGACCACTACCTGAAACTGTATCACTTTAAACAAAAAGTTGGGTGGTTATTATTTTTAACGCCACAAGTGGGAACTCAAATACCTTTTGAGTGAGGTGACCTCACCAATCCACATCCTTAGAGAGATTAATTCCTGCAAGGGAAAGATCAAGAATATCAGTAAACAGATTTATGAAACAAATCAATGAAAATTAAATATTGAAGATAGAGTAATGTCTAAGATGAATTCACAAAATTAAACATTGCAGATTTAATACACAAACAAACACTTAGCTTGAGGTTGGCACGGGTGCATAACCATTGGCATCGTTGAGCCAATTTTCCACAGGCCCGAAGGGGAGAAGTGGAATCGAAATTATTTGATGGGTACCATCACAAGTAAAACATGGATCCCATCATTAGATTATGGTAACCGAAAGAGTTAATCAAGCACTCCATAATGCAAATAAGAAAGAAGAACTCTTCTAAATATCTGAAGATTTTGATAAATAGAATGATAAATAGTTTGCATAGTACAGTTCTTGTAGAACATAGGTGTTCTATTTCTCTTTGGATGCTACCTCATTACTCTATTTATACGGAAGAAAAATGCAAATATATATAAGCTTCAGGCACAGAAGTACATAAACAAAGGACTCAAAGAAATTGTTTAATTGAATTTAGACTTTGGAATATTTTTATACACAATGGAATAATTGGCTACTACAATCCCTGTACAAGTTTGAGTTAGGTATATACACTTGGAGTAACACAGGAGCCACAAGAATTTATCTTAGTATCAAAGAAAATCTAGAGCATTCCCACGAAAGGGTTTACAACTCATATCATATGATCCGAGGTCGAATTGAAGTCGTAGTAAATATTTACGAACCCAAAGAACAATAAAGTTTCCACAGTGTAGAGCATGTCCCATAGAGGCATTAGTGTCATCTTGGAATCATAGATGGGTTCACGGGACACTGGTATCATAAATTCTTAGCTCATGAATTAATTGGTAAAGATTACACAGAACAAAACCAAGCATAAAACGAAGTCCGAAATATACTTTTTGAACCAACCTTCTAATCATAGATTACGGGAACAATAACTTCGGATGCGAAAATCTCTTCAAGGAGCCAATAGATCGAAGGCTCATCTCTTAATCAAACAGGAATGTTAAGGTGCAAGTATAAGCGACCGAGAAAGGTCAAGGTCCCGGTCTTGCCGACGAAGAGATCATAATTGAAAAGGATAATTTAACATAATATATAGAGAGTAATAATACACAGTCACTCATACAATATGTTATTGTTAGGGTCACTGTGAAAATCCGAGGAGGTTTCAACCACAAGAGTTTCGGTGTAGGGTATACCGCGACTAACCTCAAACAAATATTATCAGTATAATCTTTAAGAAGAAGTCTGAGGATAGTTGCGGGCCAACAGAGAAACCCCAACAATACTAAGGAACTAACCATGAAACGAAAACAAAATTGAACTGTGTAAGAAATACCCAAGTATATTAAAAATTGTGATTAGTGGGGTGGTTGACCTCATGGGAGAGATAGAGTTGAAAACCACCACAAAGTTAGAACAATCTCTTTACACGAAGCATGGTGGCGTTACATACAAGAATAACAAAGTAATGACCTCAACCAGCAACCGTAAGAAAATCGGTTCCAAAGACAAGCATGAATACAACTGACTTTAAGCGATTGAATCATTGTGGAACTTACCGGTAAAGGAGGAGAACCAAACAATCGCGCATCTGTCTTCTTGATTTACTCAGGACATGCACCTTTCTAGACATCATTTTTTTCACATAAAGAAACCTTGCAGAGGTTAACATGGGGAGGTTTTACAAAATGCATAGGAGCCAAAATAAAATGAGACTTAGTTATCAGGGAACTCTCCTATTAGAGTAATGGAGAGGGAAGGTGTGGGTACGCTGGCCATGTCAACGAATGCACTTGGAATACCCCCATTGGTCACAAGAACCTAGCATCTGTACAATGGCAGAACCCTAATAACTATCAACAAGAAAAATTCAATGGAAATTACGGACATGTATTAACTGCACATTGAACCAATCCCACTAATACTGTTAGTGGTAATCCCTGTCATAAAATCAGATGGTTTCATACTGGACAGTAATATTTAGGCTTGTGACTTGTAACGCTAGGTAGGTTACCAACCCCAATGTTAAGTATCGTTATTCGTGTGGCCCTGTCATTTGTCAACCAGTGTGTGTGTTAATCCCGCTAACCACTGTGTTGAAGGCCATAACAAAGAAACTTATAAGGGCATTTAGTAGTGTGACAGTTAGAGTACGTGTTCAATTAGGGTATAGTCGTTTCAAGGAGGCCATATGTGTCCAAGGTTAAAACCTTCAAGTAAGACATATGATAGTGCACTCATTTAAACTCAAAACAAAATATACATTTCCTTGTATAAACTTTAGATATAAGGACTTATGGTAATGGGTTTTGTACCTATTATCAATGATTACATAGTCCTTGATATATGGGATTGTTGTAATAAAGTTTGAGGTACTCCTTCATTTGGATATGAGGTAGAGAGTACTATGACTTAATTAAAAGGTTCAACTTTAGTGAAATGATTTTGTGGATCCCTTGATAAAGGTAAGAACTCTGTAGGGTAGAGATTAACATATGTTTTGTAGGGTAGAGATTAACATATGTTTTGAGTAATGGTAATAGGTACAATTTCATGGAAAAGTTTATTACCTTGTTTTAGTTGTTGGTAATACAAATAAGTGCATGTCGTATTTCGACAATAGTATCTTTAGTTATAAACAAATCAAGTATAACAGAGTAAAGGAGTTTTAATGCACCTAGCACTTTTTTTTTTATTTGGTAATTTTGGGGTACATTACATATGGTATCAGAGTAAAGGTTACAACACTAGGACCTGAAACAGGGCCAAAAATGTTTGTTTAGCACATGCTTTTTGTTTAATGGAAAAACTAATAAAACACTTACTGTTACAAAAATAAAACTTTTATTTCTGTTGTGATAATGGAAACACAAAATGAAGAGGAGATCAAACTTAAGGATAATCTCGAGTAAGGACCTCTGAAAGAACCTAGGCAGAACAATGAAGGAAGTTCAACTACACGGGTTCTTGAAACAATGAGGAACCTTATCGTGGAAATGCAAGTTTTCAAGCCAGATAATGAGAAACTGAAAAAAGCACACGAAGACCAGCAAGAAATAACTGAAGTACTGATGCATAGCATTGCAACAAAGAAGAGCCCAAAAGACAATGACAAGGAAGAAGAGGTCAACAAAAGAGCCTCCAAAAATTCTGGTCCTGAAGCAAAAAAAGAGAACAACTCTTCTGAAGGCACACCATCAACAGAAGATAGAACAACCACGTGAAGAAAGAGGAAACAGGTGGACCGCCTAGAGGGAGAGTTTAATAAAATCAAACCGTCCACCTTTGATGGGGAATCCAGGACAGGGGAGGAGGCTGAAGCATCGTTACTAGACATAAAAAGTATTTCCAAATTTACAATTATTCCAGCAACATGAAGGTAAAAATGCACATCTATAACCTGAAAGGAAAAGCAAGTATATGGTGGCAGGTCCTGAAGTTGGCCAAGGGCCTAAAGGAAAAACAAATGTAATTGTCGGATTTCAAGAAATACTTGAAGAAACAGTATTTATCAGAAAGTTATTATGAGAGAAAGACAAAATAATTTTATGATCTAAGACTCGATCAAATGACTATGGATGACCTGATAAACAAATTCCTTGAGTTATTAAGATCCATACCTTATATCCAGGAAGACAAAGTAAAAATCTAGTTATTCCTAAGCTGCTTACCACAATACTATAAGGATAAAATCGAATTTGACAACCCCGAGACCTTAATTGAAGTTTTCATAAAGGCCCAAATGTGTTATGATCAATACAAACAATGGTTTGAACTTCCCAAGGCTCGAAAACACAAGAAATAGGATAGAATGAACCAGCGGAAGAAGGGATATCAACCATCCCCTTCCCGGAATGAAACAAAGATACTTCCAAGGAAATATTTTCACTCCAATAACCATAACACCGAAGGGGGAGGTAAACCAGTTAATCTGGGAACTAAGAATTTTTGGGACAACCCCATAGAACCATTAAAATGTTGGGAATGTGGAGAACCTCACTTAAGGAGGAACTATCCGCCTTTAACTTCTGCATTGAGGACCATGGTTCACAACCTGCAAGAGGCCTCTAGAGTGGGAGATGTTGGGAGTAGCTTACACAAAATCAATGTAGTTGTGGACGACCGACAAGGTGATCACCAGTCCATTGTAGTGGAAGTTGAAGGTGAAATTAATAATAATCGTATTTCTGTTTTAATTGATCTAGGAGCCACTTTGAGTTATGTTGCTCCTCGTGTAGTGGTTACAAACAAGCTTAAGAAAGTAAAGAATACAGAATCTTGTCTAGTACAACTAGAAGCAGGAACAAAAAGAAAAGCAGAAGATTTCATTTTTGATTGTGAACTCAGTTTAGGTGGTCAAAACTCAAAATTAAATCTGAATATGCTACTGTTAGGGTCTTACGATATAATTATTAGAATGGATTGGTTAGAGAAGCATAAATAAATTTTGGATTGTTATGAAAAATTACTTACTTACAAAGATGAAAACAACACTGTTAGGACAGTACAAGGCATACAAAAATCAGTCTCAGTTAGGCAGATTTCATCAATGCAGTTTAAGAAGTGCATGAGTAAATACTGTCAAATTTATGTTATCCAAGTGAAAAATCTGTTGGAAAAAGAAAATAAACCTAGCCTAGAAGATTTTTCCATCTTACATGAATTTAGAGATTTGTTTGTAGACAAAATACCCGAACTAATCCAAACTTCTCTATTGATCTGCTGCCTGGATGACCAGCTATATCTAAGGCACCCTATAAAATGAGTTTACCCAAATTAACAGAGTTAAAAATTCAACTATAGGAACTATCAAACAATGAATACATCAGACCAAGTGTCTCACCGTGGGGACCACCAGTCCTCTTTGTTAAAAATAAAGATAGAACTCTAAGATTATGCCTTGATTACAGATAGTTAAACAAAATGAATGTTAAGAACAAATACCCCCTACCTAGAATTAATGATTTGTTTGATCAAGTGGGAGGGGACAATATTTTTTCTAAATTGGATTTATGATATGGTTATCACAAGGTCAGAATAAAGGATGAAAACATAAGTAAAACAACGTTCAGAATGAGATATGGACATTATGAATTTGTTGTTATACCATTTGGTCTCACTAACGCACCAACAATGTTTATGTGTCTAATGAACAACATTTTTAGTCACTATTTGGATACATTTGTTTTGGTATTTATTGATGATATCCTAGTGTATTCGAAAACAAAAGAAGAACATGAAGAACATCTAGGGATAGTGTTGCAAACTTTAAGAAAACACAAGTTGTAAGAAAAATTTGACAAATGTGACTTTTATCAAAAGAAAATAGAGTACCTAGGACATGTAATATCTGAAGAAGGTACTGCAGTCGACCCATAGAAGATAAGAGACATCATGGAATGGCCTATCCCTAACGACATAGTGGACATCTAGTGATTCATGGGAATCACTAGGTACTACCGCAGATTTACAGAGGGATTCTCTAAGATTGCATACCCTATAACATCCCTAGAGAAAAAGGGAACTAAGTTTATTTGGTCGCAAAAATGTCAGGACCGTTTTAATAAGTTAAAATAACTATTAACAACCACACCCATTTTAAGGGTAGCAGACCCAGATAAAGACTTCATAGTCTATGTGGATGTGAGAAAATAAGGTTTGGGAGGTGTCCTAACTCAAGAAGGACATGTTATTTGTTACGAGTCACGAAAACTAAAAGAGCACGAACGAAACTATGTTGCTCATGACTTGGAATTAGCAGCTGTAATCCATGTGTTAAAAATGTGGTGACACTATATAATGGGAATAAAATTTCTATTGCTAACTGATAACAGTGGTGTGAAATTCTTGTTTAGTCAACCAAATCTTAATGCAAGGCAAGCAAGATGGTTGGCCTTCTTGAGTGAATTCGATTTTGAGGTAAGCCACATCAAGGGTAAGGAAAACAAAGTGGAAGATGCCTTAAGTAGAAGAATTCATGAGTTGTTTGAGATGAACATTAGTAGGGAAGAAAGTGACAATGAGCAAAGGATAAAGGCTGCAAGTAATAATGATGAGAAATACATTAAAATAGTGGAAGATTTTCGAAATAATGCAAAATATTTAGATAGAACATATCTGAGTTTGGACATAAATGGTCTACTAAGATTCAAAAATAGATTGTACATAAAATATTCTACTGAATTAAAGCTAAAAGTTCTAGACGAAGTACACAAGAAGCCATATTTTGGTCATCTGGGATACTAGAAAATGGTAACAACATTGAGGAAGTTGTTTGATTGGCCTAATACAAAAGGCAAGACAACATAATACTTATCTCAGTGCCTATATTGTCAACAGATAAAGGCTAAACACCAACACCTAGCCAACCTGTTACATCCTCTACATGTACCAGAATGGAAGTGGGAGACTATATCACTAGATTTTATAACACGTTTTCCTAAAAATCAAAAACATAATGATTCAATTATGGTAGTAATTGATAAGCTTAGAAAGTCCGCACGTTTTATTCCTCTAAAATCTATTTATAAAGCTATTAACATTGCTGAAATATTTATGAAGGAAATTTTTAGACTGCATGGTATTCCTAAAATGGTGATTTCGGATAGAGACGTAAAATTTACATCTACGTTTTGGAAAGAATTGTTTGCAAGGTTGAACAATAACTTGAATTTCAGCACAAGCTACCATCCACAAATGGATGGGAAGACTGAACGAATGAACCAAATTGTGGAATATATGTTATGAATGTATGTAAGGACAAAACCAAGTAAGTGGGAAGAATACCTACACTTGGTGGAATTTGCATACAATAATGGTTACCAAACATCGACTAAGATGAGCCCCTTCGAAGTACTGTACGACAAAAATTCTACAACTCTGATTAGCTAGGATAACACAGTTGATAGACTCGTGGTGGGTACAGAAATGCTCCAAGAAATGGAGAATATGATAAGAAAAGTACAACATAATTTAAAGGAGGCACGGGAAGACATAAAATTTACACAGATCTGAAAAGAAGACACCACAAACTTCAAGTTGTAGATCACGTGTATTTAAAAGTCAAAGCAAGAAGAAGTTCATTAAATCTAGGAAACTGTTCAAAGTTGGCAACCAGGTTTTGTGGCCCCTTCGAGATCTTAGCTCGAATTGGACCTGTGGCATATCAACTTGCACTTCCCACAAATTTGAAATTTCATAATGTATTTCATGTTTCTTTGTTAAAAAAATATGTTCATGATCCTACTCAAATGATCGATTGGAACATGGTGCAGGTGGAACCAGAAGGCGATTTCCAGGAGGAACCTCTGCACATTCTGGACAAGAGAGAAACAATACTACCGAACAGATCCATCGCCCAGGTAAAAGTGAAATGGAAGCACTTTAGTCCTGAGGAGGCCACTTGGGAATTGGAGGAAGATTTGGAGAAATCTTATCCAAACTTGTTCCGAGAATGAAACAAACACTGAGGACAGTGTTGTACTGAAGGGGGGGTGGATGTAATATCCCCAAAAATATTTATTTATTAAAGTCTATATGCACTTAGGAATTTATTTCTGCTTTGGCAAATTCAAATTTGGAAAAAAATTCCATTTATGGCAATTCTGAATTTGGAATTTGATTAATTTTAATTAATTATTGTGACTGTTGGGAAAAGATTTGATTTTCCCAACCAACTCTTTGATTATGACACTTATCAGAGACAGATATTTTTTATATTAATTGCTGAAATAAAAATGGAACAACCAGGTTGAAATCACCTAACCATGACTCCATGAGTGGGGAACAGGCTTGAACTACCTCAGGGATGAATTTTACAAGTGGAAAATGAGGAATTTGCCCATTGCCAGCCCCTGAAAATCAGGGATTTGTAGAGCTGCAAAAATTCCCAAAGGGGTAAAAAGACATAGGCACCAGATGATTTGGCATATACAACATATGGGAGGAGGTAGGACACTGCTGAGTATGCTGGGGAAAGGATATGCCTTGTTGTTATGAGAATTGTTTCGAAGTGTGAGGCAAGGAGGATTTCTGAATGGAAAGAGGACTATAGTGAAAGAGGAGCTTTGGAGTTCGCCCTCATGGATTCATGGTCAGGCTAGGGGGTGAACAGAGCAAGCAGACTGGTTGTTCTGTTCTATGGTTGGGTGAATCTTGGTTGTTCCATTTGTTGTCCCAACACTTTGTTCAGATATGTACCTCTACTTATTCCTTGTTGAATTGTTTTATTGGTTAATGGCTGATAGAATGAAATGAATTGTAGAATAAACCTTTATAGTTTGAATTTATTTATTGAGTAGAGTTAAGAAAGTTATTGTGTGTGTTATTTGTTGATGAATGTGTGAGAATTTCTTATTTGTGTGATGTACTCTTTGAACCACAATAAGAAAATAAATATCAGGTCGATCTGTTGTTGATATTAGGGATATTTGGTATAAGTATGAATGGAGATTCAAGTATAAGCATGCATAAAGATTTATTACAGATTGCTACAGGTTGAAAAATCTTAAGTACATACCTAC
>SNQJ01S0072297.1:37795-51303 GCA_010110895.2 Picea sitchensis
ATGGAAAGTTGTTTGTTGACTTTCGAACAACTTCATATTTCAAGTATTTTCCTTACAATACTTTTTCTTTACAGTAGTCGAGAAACAAATGTCCAGTGGTTTAAATACATAAAACATACTACATATTATAGAGTCGATATAACACTTAAAACTAGTCTTCAAATTCTACACAGTACATGCGATCATAACTATTAAATAGTGAAATCGTATTCAATATAGGGTTTCCCCTTTGTATTTTTCCTTTAAGAATTGAAGATAGAAGTAAGCAACTATCTATAGGATCCTGGTATAAAACTATCACGATAATAGTATCCTAGGGTGGAACCTGTATCACATTAAACATAAACCTGGGTGGTTATTTTTTTTAATGCCACAAGTTGGAACTCAAATACCTTTCAAGTGAGGTGACCTCAACAATCCACATCCTCAGAGAGATTAAGTCTTGCATGGGAAAGATAAAGAATATCAGTAAACAGAGTTATGAAACGAATCAACGAAAATTAAATATTGAAGATAGAGTAATGTCCAGGACGAATTCACGAAATTAAACATTGCAGATTTAATACACCAAAAAACACTTAGCTTGAGGTTGTCACAGGTGCATTCCCATTGGAGTCCCTGAGCCAATTGTCCACATGCCCGAAGGGGAGAAATCGACCCATAATTATCTAATGGGTACCCTCTCAAGTAAAACAGGGGTCCCATCATTAGATTATGGTAACCGAAAGAGTTAATCAAACACTCCATAATAAAAATAAGCAATAATAACTCTTCTAAATATCTGAAGATTTTGATAACCAGAAGGATAAATAGTTCGCATAGTACAGTTCTTGTCAAAAAGAGGCATTCCATTTCTCTTTGTATGCTACCTCATTATTCTATTTATACGAAAGAAAAATGAAAATATATATAATCTTCAGGCACATAAGTACATAAACAGAGGACTCAAAGCAATTGTTTAATTGAATTTAGACTTTGGAGTATTTTTACACATAGTGGAACAATTGGCTTCTACAATCCCTGTACAAGTATGAGTAAGGTATTTACACTTGGAGTAATGCATGAGCCACAAGAATATTTCTTAGTATCAAAGAAAATATACAACATTGCCAGGAAAGGGTTTTTGACTCATATTATATGATCTGAGGTCGAATTGAATTCATAGTAAATATTTACGAAACCAAAGAACAATAAAGTTTCCACAGTGTAGAGAATGTCCCATAGAGGCATTATTTCCATATTGGAATCATAGATGGGGTTGCGGGACACTGGTATCATAAATTATTATCTTACAAGTTAATTGGTAAAGATTACATAGACCAAAACTGAGCATAAAACAAAGTCTGAAATATATTTTTTTAACCAACATTATAACCATAGATTATGAGAACATTAACTTTGGATGTGTAAAGCTCTTCAAGGAGCCAATAGCTTGAGGGCTCATCTCTTAATCAAATAGGAATATTAAGGTGCAATTATAAGCGACTGAGAAAGGTCGAGGTCCCTGTCTTGCCGACGAAGAGCTCATAATTGAAAAGGATAAATTAACAAAATATACAAGGAGTAATAATACACAGTCACTCATACAGGATGCTATTGTTAGGGTCACTGTGAAAATCTGAGCCAGTTTCAACCATGAGAGTTCCAGCATTAGGTATGCCGCGAATAACCTCAAAAAACTATTATCAGTATAATCTTTAAGAAGAAGTCTAAGGATAGTTGTGGGCCAACAAAGAAACCCCAATAGTACTAAGGGACTAACTCTGAAGTGAAAACAAAACTGAACTGTGTAAGAACTACCTACAAGTTTATTAAAAATTGTGAGTAGTGGGATGGTTGACCTCATGGGAGAGATAGAGTTGAAAACCGCCATGAAGTTAGAACAATCGCTTTACACATAGCGCGGTGGAGTTACATAAAAGAATAAAAAAGGAATGATACCAACCAACAGCTGTAAGAAAACAGGTTACAAAGACAAGTATGAATACAACTGACTTTAAGCGATTGAATCTTTGTGGAACTTACTAGTAAAGGAGGAGAACTAAAAAATCACGCATCTATCTTGTTGCATTATGCATGACAGACACCTTTCTAGACATCATTTGTTTTTACACAGAGAAGCCTTTCAGAGGTTAACACGAGGAGGTTTTAAAAAATGCATAGGAGAAAAAATAAAACGAGACTTAGTTACCAGGTACCTCTCGTATCAGAGTAATGGTGAGGGAAGGTGTGGGTATGCTGGCCATGTGAAATAATGCACTTGGAATACCCCTATTGGTTACGATAACCTAGGATCTGTACAATGGAAGAACCCTAATAACTATCAAACAGAGAAATTCAATGGCAATTATGAACATGTATTAATTGTGCATTGAACCAAGCCCACTAACATTGTTCCTGCTAATCCCTATCATGAAATATGATGGGCTCATACTAGACAATAATATTTAGGGTTGTGACTTGTCATGCTAGGTGGGTTCCCAACCCCAAAGTTAATTATCCTTATTCATGTGGCCCTGTCATTTGTCAACTAGTGTGTGTGTTAGTCCCGCTAACTACTGTGTTGAAGGACATAACAAAGAAAACTGATAAGGACATCCACTACTGTGACAGTTAGAGTGTGTCTTTAGTTAGGGTATAGTCATTGCAAGGAGGCCATATGTGTCCAAGGTTAAAAACTTTAGGTAAGACATGCGATAAGGTACTCATTTAAACTCAAAAAAATATATACGTTGCCTTGTATAAAATTTAGATATAAGGACTTTATGGTAATGGGTTTTGTACCTATTATCAACGATTACATAATCCTTGACATATGGGATTTTTGTGATAAAGTTTGAGGTACTCCTTCATTTGGATATGAGGTAGAGAGTACTAGGACTTAATTAAAAGGTGGAACTTTAGTGAAATTCTTTTGTGGATCCCTTGATAAAGGTAAGAATTATGTAGGCTAGAGGTTAACATATGTTTTGAGTAATGGTAATAGGAACGATTTCATGGAAAGGTTGATTACCTTGTTTTAGTCGTTGGTAATACAAATAAGTACATGTCGTATTCCGACAATAGTATTGTTAGTTATAAACAAATCAAGTATAACAGAGTAAAGGAGTTTTAATGCACCTAATTTTTTTTTTTTTGGTAATTTTGGGGTACATTACAACAAATTGAGATAAATTGACCGATATATTCTATTAATAAAACACACTTCCAAGTTTCATAAACAAATTTTCTCCTCGATGCATCAAATAAATAAAATGCACCAGTTATGTGTACTAGAACGCAGCAAGAAAAATACATAATAATTTACCATATTGGTTTGTTTTATGGGATGCCCCATTATCGATGCATTATAAGAAAAATTCATCGGTATCAATGCATACAAAGAGAAAATGGAGCATGGGTGCATTACGTTCAACAAAATGTACTAGTGCGGTTAAGTGAGTTGCACTGAGAAAATATGTTAAAATTTTTCATTTTGGTGCATCTTTTAAAACATGTGTGTTAACATTGCATCAGGAAAAGACAATGCATCGGTTAAAAGAATACAATGATTGAAGGAACATAGAGAGTAAGTTCATTTAATATAACCAAGAAAACTACTCGTTTTAACATTAATAAAGTGAATTTTGTAGATTTATTAACAAAGTCTATGATCACTGAGAAGTTCTCTTGGTGAAGAGGATCTATGGGCATTTCTACCCTAGATTGACAATGTAATCATGTAACTCCTTGTATGAAAAGAATAGAAAAAGTGGGAGAATGTTGGTTATGTGTTATATTATTTAAAAAATTGGTCCCATGTACTATACACTAATATGGGAGAAAGGGGGGTTGGGGGGGGGTGGCAAGAAAATTGTTTTTTGGAGGATTTTTGCATTTGTTTTTTGAATTTTTTTGGCACATGGTTTTCTGTGATGGTTTTGTAATTCCAATTAAAGAGCTAGGGGTTTTTACTAATCTGGGTCAATGAATTAGGCATTTGGATGTCATAGAATCGTATGTATATATTATATTGTATACAATGAACAATGATTGAGAATATAAAATTATAGGTGCGACTCTAAACATGTTGTTGGTTTTCCCGGTTTTGGGATTCTAGGGTAAAAATATCTGTGTAGTGTGTGTGTGTGTGTTTTCCATTGTATATTTTCTATTTTTATTAAGAATATGTTTCCATTAATTAATTGTACAAGGTTAAAAATATATACATTTTTTACCTGGAATTATGATGATTCGAAAAAATATGATAACTCTATTTTTCAACACACAACTCCACTTAAATAAAGGTCAAAACCATTCTAAAAAATATTAAGAATGGTCAATCCAAAATTGAAACCTTTGGTAAATTTAGAACTTGAAAAGTTGAACAAGGTAAACATAATTTTTTCAATCTGACATTCATAATGGATATCAAATCTAGTGGTGGTCAAGAAAAGGAATGGAAAAATTAGACTTTGTGTAAGTTTATGAGATCTCAATCAACCAAGTGAAAAAGACAATTACCCCCTCCCAAACATGGATATGTTACTTCAACCAGTCATTGGTTCCGCATTGATGTCTTGTTAGATGGATTTTATGGATACAAGCAAGTACTTGTTGTTCAGGAAGATATACCAAAAACTGCATTTGTTACACCATGGGGAACATATGCATATATATGTATTCATTTCATATTGAATAATGTTGGGGAAACATTTCAAAGATCCAAGGACCATGCTTTTAGTGATCTAATTTGGAATTTTATGGAAGATTATCAATCTGAATTAACAATCCATTCAAAATTAAGGGAATGACATTTGAAACATGTCAAAAGGTCTTTGATTGATGCATAATGTATGGTATATCTCTCAATCCAAAGAAGTGTTTGTTTATAGTATCAGAAGGAAAGTTGTTGGGTGATATTGTAAGCTAAGAAGGGATTTATATTAACCCATAAAGGATTAAGGAAACCAATGATTTAATTACCCCTACATACAAAAAAGGAGTAGAATCTTTCTTTGGAAAGATAAATTTTGTTTGGTTATTTGTTCCTAATTATGCTACATTTGTAAATCCAATTAACAAGTTACTGGAGAAGAACCAAAAATTTGAGTGGACCCGAGATACTCAAAAATATTATTCAAATATAAAGCATGCAATCACTATTGATCCTATTATTTTCAGTCTATATTTTGAAAAAGATTTTTTATTATATTCATTCACATCAAAAGAAACTATTTCTTCCATACTCACACAAAAAAACTGAAATTGATAAGATCTTCCAATTGCATTTATGAGTAAAACATTACATGATCATGAACTAAATAATAGAAAAACATGCTTTCTTTTTAGTAGAGATAGTATCTCATTTCATAACTTACATTGTATCATCCCATGTCACATATTATGTATCAAATCCTCTAGTTAAAATGTTACTTAACCAACAACTTAGAGAAGATGGGAAAACATGCTTTCTTTTTAGGAAGATGGGAAAACTGTCTTCCCAAATTTCAAGAATATGATATGGATATCAAACCTATCAAAACAGTCAAGGGACAAGGATTGTGTAAGTTAGTGGCTGGCATTAAAGCTATAAATATTCCTCACAAGGATGATGTACCAATATGTTGTGCCAAGAACCCAAAACCCTCCATTTTCTTTTATATTGCTTGCAAAATCCCCATCCAAGAAAATTGAGCCCCGTTTTCATTTCCTTGAAAGCTTCTTGACTTGAGTTTTTTTATGAGCTATCTCCCACTCTAAGCGAGTTATCTCTTTTTAGGTTTAGTTGAGATTGCAATTTTGAAATTTTACTTAGAATTTTTTTTAGTTATCCTAGTTTATTTAAAAAAATTGAGCTTTTGGATTTCAGTCAAGTTAGCATAAACTCCCTCAGTGTACATCGGAGGTGTTCCCTCAAAAATCCATGACTACCATTGGACAACTTCCTTTAAAACTTCCTGAAGAGTCTTTTCCAATGCGCGACTTTATGCCAACTCCTCTGGCTTAACCAAAGGAGTTTGTATAAAATCCTCTACTTAAACCATATGATTTGTTGTCTTATCCTTCAATGAGAACCATCACACTTTGTATTAATTCCTTTGGTATACAAAGGAGGACTTCAGAGGAATAATCACCAACTTTGTTGATTCTTCCCCCATAATCATGCAACATTTATTGCATTCAATGAAAAAAGTTATAAAACTGTGTTCGTCCTCCCTTCTTTGTCATTTTCACGAGGTTCCCAAGAGAAAAAGGAGACGCCAAGTGTTGTAATCTAGGGAAAAGTAGGGAGTGTTACCAGTAGAACCTTACATATCCATCATAGATATACATGCATACAACTAGACATATAGAGACATACACAAGTAATGAGAGACCAAAGAACATTCCTTTTATTATATGATGGACAATACAACACAATTACATATAAACTCTCACATTAATATATTTGAGCCTTCATGTTCTTATCTATTTATACCTCTATGAGGAATTTTTAACTACTTAACTTCCTGGTTCGGTCGATTAACTGAGACTCTGACTGACTTATACTTCTAACTATGTCGATCGAATGATAGATTTTAAGTCAACCATAGAGTCTAGTCGACTAGCCCCTACAACATCTCCCCCCACCTCAATTCCTTGCTCGTCCCGAGCAAGTGGGGTCATATAAAATAATTTTTTCATATTTTCATTACAATATTACAATATGGAGAAAGAAAGAGAAACATGTAATAAGAATAGGCAAAATTTATATATGATCGACTGACTTAAGGTACTATTTTTTACTATGTTATTGTGTCTAGCTCTCCGCCACAGATCGAATCCACTATGTCTCGTATTCCTAGTGTTCCTGTGTTTTACTGGCTTGAGGATATCCTTTTCTTGTGAGTAGGATGCTTCCTGGATACCATTACAAACTTTTGATTTCTTGATACTCTATTTTCGTGTCACCCTTGGTTTGGTTTCCTAGTCACTTCTTCTCGCGTTGGAGTGTTTCTTGGAATTTATTTTTCCAATTATTCTTTCTACATCCAACACAAGAAACACTGACTATTTCTATCTTCACCAATGAGTTGTGGAAACCCTAGAGGATCCCTACTTTCCTTTATCTGAAAGGAAAGTTCCTCTTCTCACATCTAGACCAAGATGGTTGACCTTCTTATAAATTATGCAAACCTAATCCAGGAGGGTCGTCCACTACAAACTTTGTCTAGATCATGGTTTATGCTCTAGCAATTAGCTTTCTGTAGAGTGAATTTTATCCTTACTTAGATTTCTTATATAGAGTTTAGGTTCATGATATTGAAGCTAGTCCAAACTGGTAGTGGAATTTCCTTGCATGAGGCTCAATTTCCCCAGATTGTGAAGTACAAGGAAAGCAGGTAGCTGTTGATTTGAATCATGCTCTTATCAGTGAAACTGATTTGAGGTACAATGATGGATATGGATTATCATGATTGGGTAGTTCTTGAATGTGTATGGTGACTTTTTCACATTGACATCCCTATGGTTGTTGAACAGATTCTCGTGCAAAAACCATCATGTGATAATCCTAGTGATTTCTTTGTGAATGTTGCATGTGATAAGATACTCTATAGGAAGATGCGACATACTTTTATTTATGATGTCGATCATTTTTAATTCTATTATTATTATCCATATTTTCCTTTCATGGATTGAATGTACTTATTTTTATGACAACGACATCTCTTCAACCATCTTTTTCTTTTCAATTTCGACCTCCAAATTTTCCATTGTTGATACATGGTCTATACATGAGGCGAACGACGAGAGTTCTTGATACATATTTATTACTAGATTGTCTTAGTCTATGTTGGTTATGGATTGATCGTTCGTTCATTTTGATAAAAAAAATTATGAGTCTGAACGGTGTCGTCATTTGTCATGCCAATCATGTTCTCTTGGTTTGCGTTCATATGAAATTCACCCTCCTGATATATGCTCACTTGAACCATGCTCGCTTTCACCCAGACTGATCCTTTTGCTTGATTATTTTCTTATGATTATTTTCCTTAAGTCGGTTGATGGTGTAGAATGTCGATAATATCTTTTTCTACTTTGTCTCGGGATTAACCAAGGGATGATTTCGCTCTCCATTTTATTTTATTGTTTCTTTTTGTTAAGTGTTATGGCTATTCTTTAAATACTTTAAATTTTTATTTTTTTTATACCTCAATTTGTCTAACTTTTTTTTTGTTTATTAATTTTAAGGAAGGTTTATTTCTTATAAGTATGATTAGTTAATTTAGTGAGTTCATGTTGGAAACTCCCTACTATACTTTGTCAACATGGTTATTTTATGTTATACTTGATATTTCTTTAAACGAGCACCATTATTTTCTTTCTTAAATGGATGCCCCAATAACGTTCTAAGTTGGACTGCTATAGTCGATTGAATATCTTCCACTACATAAGGCCCCAACCATGTTGTTTCAAATTTTTTGGGTTTTCCTTTTATAAGACTGCCATACAACAAGACTAAGTCTCCCTCTTTTATATCCTCTTTATTTAAGTGACGATCATGCCATGATTTTTGTTGTTTCTTCTGAACCTATTAGTGATGGATCACTATTAACCTCTCTTCTTCGAGCTTGTTTAATTGGTATAGTCCTTCGTTCATTTTTTTACTCTCATCAAATTTTTCTATATATGTCACCCTGTCGAAATCAATCCAAAATTGTATTAGAATAACGACTTCCTGGCCTTAGAATAGCTTGAACAGAGTCTGTCTAGTCTATCTTTTGAATGTTGATCTATATGCCCAGAGGATTGTGGGAATCTTATCATCCGAGTCATATTTATTTATTCCACAAATATTTGTAATTACCTTGTGTAATGTTTTATTAAAGGATTCGACTGCCCCATTTGCTCGTGGGTGATAGGATATCATTTTTCTATGGTCGATTACAAAATTTTCTAGTAGAAGTTTAATTTTTTCATTTTCAAAGTGAGTTCCCTAGTCATTGATTAGTGTTAGAGGAAAACAAAATATTGTGATTATGTTCTCGTAGATGAATTTAGCTACTACCTGTTTGGTACATGATTTCACCAATTATATGACTTTAGGATATTCTAACCAATTTTCACCCATTAACTTGGCTTACTCCTAAAGAGTCATCCAAATGGTTTTTGGATTTGTTATCATCCAAGATATAAATGATTTTAATACCTATCATCACATTTGGAATGCCACTCTCAAATGTAATTGATGTATGTTGAATAATATATAATTACTGAAGGCTTATACAAAATTTCTGTAAATTAGATACTTTGAAGTCTAAATTTGATGTAGCTCAATCATAACTAGCATATCCCTCTAAATGAAAATGCCAAAATAATTTAAGGATATTCTCATTTTAATAAACCAGAATAGACCCATCTTAACTCTAGTTCTATTAAGCATCGAGAGGGATCAAATATCTTGAGGTGAAAATCCTTCCTCCTTAACTCCTTTTAGAGAAAAAGTTTAGAGCCGACATATACAATTTTCATTTACTTATTTATTATTATTATTAATTAAGAGTGACATGTATCAGCTCCATGTTGAATTTAGGCACGAAATCACACATCAAACTAATACTCAGATGTAGAGTGCGCCTCTCGGTAAATTGATCAAAATATTGTAGTTAAAGTTGTATTTTTCCATTCTTCTTGAATGATGACTCAAATATTAATTAGAAACTTGTAAAAAAAAAGAAAGACTCTTAAGAAGAAAAAATAATGAAGTCTAAATTTATCATGTCATTGTAGGCCACTCAAAACAATATATAGGGACTTTTTTATTAATACTTTTGAAAAAATTTGTTCTCATGGCTAATACTTATTCCAATCCCACTCTCGATTGTGAATTATATACTCTTATGATTTCTTTGGTATATTATTGTCCAATAAACCTTTTCCACCATGTTTATTTCAGGTTACACAAAAAATGAAAGATAGTGCATTAATTGCATTCAAAAACAAAGAAGAAGAATGTTTAGAGACTTTGCCAATATAACCTTCTTGAACTCTTCCTAGATCAATAAACTTCTTCAAAATATAGTACCATGCTTACATATTCAATCTCTAAATGTCCTTCATAATTATGTTCTATTTACTACATTTGTTTGTTTGTCCTTCATATGTCATGTGTCATGGATATCTCTCTTTTTTAAAAGTGTTTATGTTTCTATCCAATTAATTACAATACTTTTCTTAATATATTTACAACATGTTTTTATACTATGTTCTTAATATATATTTTCCAAAAAACATGTACTTATTTCATTGTCATACCAAAATGATATGGTGTTTTCTAAAAAGAACCACAACAATTTTCCTACATAAAACCTTTCTTCTATCCATTTTCTTACTTTTATTCACATCATCCTTTCAATACATTCTCATCCACTTGTTTAAAAAATATACTAGTTATTAATAATATGTTGTTTAATTTAATTTTAAATTCTAGCTAATTAGCTTGAATTAATTTAATGTTATAATTTAATCGGAAATAAAATTGATTAAAAAAATAAGACTTTTGATTAAATAAATGAAAATCAAGATGATATCCTAATAAAACATAACAGACTGAAAATGCGTCCTGACTAAATAAACGAATATTAAGATGATATCGTAGCAAAACAAAATACACAGAAAGATACATCTCCAATAGGAGGTTATGAAAATCCAAAAAAACCTAATCTAATTTTGAGTTTCCGCTGGAAAGTAATTCCATGATAATTCATTCTCACTGCATATCCTTCCTTACAGTTACAAAGAAAATAAATCGTATGAGACTCAATTTAACTGCATATGTTTTGTTACTGTTGCAAACAAATTGGAGGAAATATTCCAAAATCTTTGTGCTTATGAGAATGAAAAAGGTTCAGGATTTTTTATGACTTCAGTTCAGGAGGCGTCTTATGAGGGAAAATTTAAATTAACTTGAATTATATAAAATTGAATATATATATATATATATATATATATATATATATATATATATATATATATAATTAAATTATAATTTTAATAATAATTATTGAGGATGATGATGACGATGATAATTCCCAATTGGTCTATCATACCTTAAGAGGGTAAGTGATTACTTGTGATTCTTTATAATTTTGTTTCTTTGCTCAAAAAGCAATAAGTGAAGCTTTCCAAGATCACCATAGTTTTGTTGAGTTAAGGGGTTAGGAAGGTTGGTAGTGTGAATTATTTTTTGAAAATGAGATATAATCTGGGTATAGGCTGGACAATATAAGAGAAAGTGTTTTTCATCTTCAACTTTCTTAGTGTAACAAAGGTGACACAATCTTTCATCCCATGGAATTTTAGGAATTTACAAACGTCGAATTTCACTATGGAGCTAATGAGAATTTGTTCTTATCTTAGCAATGTTTGTTTTTTTCTTTACACTTGTCCAAATAGATAGATAATTTTGATATTCTACATTATGGTTGATTCAATCCTTATCATGCCTTAATTTTATTTTTTCCTCTAACTCTTTATCACACCAAATTTTCTCCTTAAATTTTGATTTGATGATATTTTTAATAGTATTTTTACTATTCAAAATAATGTTTTCCTTGATTCCCCAATAGTTTATCCAAGACCGGGCATATTTATGCTATCATCGCTTGAGTCGATGGTGGTTACAACTCCAATTTGAAGCAATTTTAGGAAGCCTCTTGTCTTCCATGTTGTTTAACTTGTTTTTATACATTAGGTATCTCATCATAGTCATGCTCTCAATGGGGGAGAGGTTTTTTTCTAAGAGGAGGATGGGATAAGGCATATTTCCATTAATTTTGAGATTATAGGTTATAAAATTCTTTTGTATTTTCTCTGTCTTTCTCCAAGATTCACAAGATATAATACAATGTTAGACTTCACATCGTTAAAGAATAACATGTTAAAGAAGATTCTCAAGGAGGAGTTCCTGCTTATCCCAACTCCAAAGATGAGTTGATTTACAATTGTGTTCAAGCCCACAATAAGCTTTCCATCCCTCAAAAAGCTTTTTCTCAATGCTATAATTCTAGTTGATCTTGTGGTGAATATGAATTCCAATATATTTTTATGAAGTCACTTCCTCCAAGTTGTTGTTGTCATATATGAAGGTATCATAAGTGATCTTATTGGATTTAATAATCATGACCTTAGTCTTATCAATATTAACAATCATACCCATATTGGAGCAAAAATCCTTCAGGATTCTTAGTTGGTTTTCAAGATCATGGGGAATCCTTGACATAAGAACGATATCATCAACATAAATAATAAGATTGATGAATATACCAGTGAGAGTAGGGCCGAGACAACCTGCTTGTTCATAACAATCTTCTGACTTGTCAATTTATATGCCAAAAAGGGTAGGGGACAAGGGATAACCTTGTTTCACTCCAATATTGCAGTTAATCTCTTTCGACTAGCCCTCAATGTTTTGAAACTTATAAATAACATTCTCATACATACTTATTGCAACAATCCTCAACTCAAGAGGCACTTTTATCTCTTCCAACATATTCCAAAGGTTTTTCCTAGGAACCATGTCAAAAGATTTTCTAAAGTCAACAAAACAACAAAAAAAATTGGTTTTAATATTGTAGAGCTTCCGTGAAATGATCCTAAAAGTAAAAATATGGTCCATAGTTGAATGATATCTCTTAAACTTGGCCTTTCCTTTAGATATTTTACTGTGACTTTCTAGCAAAAGGATAATATTCTTTTCTAAAACAATTCCATAAAGATTGGCTAAAATCGTGCTAATCATAATGGTCCTATAATTAGAGGGAATATTTCTATCCCCTTTTTTAAAAATAGGAAGAAGGAGGATTTGCTTCCAGGGTTTAGAGAAGCCCTTCTTGATTGCTAAATTGAAGAGCTTGTGTATGTAAGAGATAAGGATAGGCCCTCCGATTTTAAAAATTTCAGCTTGGTCTCCTCCAATGTTCTTATCTTTCCCATTTGCAAGACACTTAACCCCAAAATCTATGTCATCTAAAGAAAAAATGTTATCCTTTGTAGGGACAATATGAATAAATTTATAGTAATAAATATAAATAATTTTTATTATCTATATATAAATTAAAATGAATTAAATTTAAAAGCAAATAATTTTTAAAAAATCCTTAAATAAAAAACACCAAATTCTTATAAAGATTAAATAGTTTCACATTGACCCCCAAAAAAGGACCCTAATACTAATGAAATGAACAAGTTCAATTCTCATGACATGAAATATTTAAAAAACCATTTTAAAAGTAGGATAATTATATAATATATCATGGATATACATAATACTGAAATAATGTATAAAAGTTAATGTAAAATTCATTTAATTAATTTTTAAAATATTTAAAAAATATTTAAAAGAAAAAATAACACACACACACACACACATATATTGTTGGATCATGTTGTCATTGATGCCAATGGTTTGATTGATTGATGTCATTGATTGATGTCAAGTGATTGATTGATGTTAAAGGATTGATTGATTGATGATTGATGTAATA
>SNQJ01S0072297.1:51313-62635 GCA_010110895.2 Picea sitchensis
ATGCTAATTGATGAGTTTTTGTGCAAGAGGGAAGTTTTGGGAAAAAGAGCCCCACACTCATTTACCCCCCCTCTAAGTGTGGTAGGTGTGTCCAACATATATATCAAGAGTAGTGAGAGGAGTGATAGGGAAACCTCTTCTCTTCTAAATACTAATTGTATTGTGGTTATGGCTATATAATCTGTTGGAGGTGGAGTTTTCACATGACATTCAACGTGACAATAACATAACATTGAAAAATGTACACAAACAATATGGTACTCGACTCTCCCATTGCAGTGAGCTAGATTATTATTTTTCAATAACAATGTGGATCACAATACATTGAAACAAAAACCGCGGGCTATTAAAGACTCAATTCTCAACCAAAAGGTAGGTAAATCTGTAGTCAATACTGGTAATAATCGTAGTCTGGTGATTAAGGTGAACGCAAACTTCATAAAACAAACGCATGCACACCAGTAACCTCATGGTCAATGTACAACAAATTCCCATCCTCTATATTAAGTGGGAGCAGACTTGTCCAAACAAAACGCAAGCACACACATAAAATCACAGATAAAAATGTTAATGCTTTCATATAAATCCATGAAATCGTAGGGTAATGAATGAAGTGGCTGTGTAATAAGATTCATATAAAATAAATTGTAGAGGGAAAATCATAGGCTAGATGTGCTAAAATAAAGATAAACTTCGCCTATCATATATATTAAATTACAGGAAAATTTTTGTGGTTGAATGTATTGAAACGCAGAGGATATGGCCATAAAAATATAATAAAACACAGGTGTTGCAAATGCCAATCCCAAAACAAAGCAGAGATCAAACACAGAGGACATCAAACGATTCACGGGGAGGAAAGATAAACAATACACAGAGGTATTCAATCACAAGAAGGCACAAGACAATAATTCAACCAGGAACCATCAACGGGAGTAGACAGTTGGGAAAACTATCCTTCGCTCATCATCCATGCATATAAAAGCACGACATTAGGATCTATAGGTCTATTAACACCGAAGTGACGACCATCGATGTGGCTCATGTTTGACTGCTCAGGCGTGGACTAATGATCTAGGGATGAGGATGAAAGATAAGCACTATCTCTTCATAATAATCATTAAAACAAACAGAACAACCATAACAATCAGGGATCTCTTGCCAAGGGAATCAATTCAATGCAGCAAGCATAAATCTATGACAAAATTAATTTCTTGATTAAAAACATTGAGTAAAACACATTCTTTACACAATGGAAGTACAGTAATGAAGGCAAAAGAAAAATATTAATGTATCATTCAAAATAAATGCATGCATTCCATAGCCCAAGTCGACCGCTCCGAGTTGTTGTCCTGCAGATGCTCTGTCTAGCTCCTGCCTACCGACCAATGTTACCTCGTTGGTACCTCCCAGCCAACACTAGGGGTACTCTTCTTCCCCCTTATCCCAGCAAGCCACAAAGGGGCCATGCACACTATACCAGAAAAAAACCAGCTCCTAGCTCACCTCGCAAGGTTGAGCTACCACTCGTTACCCGAGCTGGGTATCCCAACTCCCATGAGATAAGTCCATCAAGCCAAAAATTTTGCAGCGTAATGTTACACATAAAAGATGATGTCCATACTCCTCCTCCTCCATCCTTTTTATAGGGTTTCTAAGTGATTTATTTCCCAAATTTCAATTTAATTTAATTTTAATTACTTTAATTCAGAAAAACCTCCCCCTTACACATGTCACCCATCCCCCTAGTTCCACCAGAAATTAATTTCATTAATTATTTAATTACTCCTATTTCCCTCAACCAACTAAAGACATTCCTAAAATCACTCCTTGGTGTCCCCATATTCCCTTACACATTTTAAATGACTTATGCATTTACTAAATTCCTAGTTGAGTTCATAATTAGAAAGTTCTTAAAGGTAAGCTTCTTTACATTTCCTTTTTTCTTTATGTTTCCCCCTTTTCCCTTAGTTTCTTATTTCTTTTAAGTTTCCCTCTTTTTCCTTTTTATCTAAAACTCAAATTAGCAAGTGTAGAAAAACCACCTCTTTCCTGTTTTCCTTTTTAATTAATAAAATTTAATTATCCTAAGTAGATAAAATAATCATTCCCTTTTTAAATTTCAATCCCCCAATATAATTTGATTTTAATAAATTGATTGAATTTAATACCCCCCTCTCGCTACATGTTTAACTATGAATATTATTTTTTACCACAAGTGTCACTTAGACCTAGATTTTAATTTCCTAGCCTGGGCGACATGTTTATTAGGGAAAATGTTTTTAAATCTTATAGGACACATCATTCGTTCCAAGGTCATATAGGTTTAATCACTTACTAGTTAAAAATGTGACATACCCTTCAGGAAGCACTACATGCTCCAAGGGTGCCACTCGCCACTTTTTGTTTCCTTGCGCGACGTGCCCTTCAGGATGAACTACGTGCTCTAAGGGTGCCACTCACCTCTTGACTAACTTTGTAGACATAAAAAACCCCTGGAATCAATACTCCGCCAGGTGATCTTTTGGGAGACTAAGGACCTCTAAGGAATAAGGTCACTGCCTTATTGTGCACCCGTTAGAATAATCGTGAGCGATTGTCGCAGTCTTCCCTCATGACATCGTGGGTCTTCTCGAGATAGGTAATCATTAACCTATAGTTACGAGAGTGCTAGTAGGTTGTGGCAGGGTTGTTGTCCACACCTCTCCCTCATAGTCACTGGTTGTCATGAATGACCCCTCTACTCCACATGTGAGTCTGGTCGACAAGATATTGTTAGCCTACATCATCAACAATCATGTCAACAATAATAATCAATAATCATAACATCTAATCATATGTACATATGTCATATCAAAAATAATCAAACCCCAATAGTCCACTCCCTGACTCGATTCAAAGTCTAAGGGGTTTCATCGATGCCTCTGCATCCTCAAGGTCCAAGGTCCTGCACACTCAGGAGAGCCCAATCAATAGAACCTATCTATGTAAATACACAAATAACATATCCTAATATCCATAATGCCTCATAATCATAATCAAACGACCAATAGTATAATAATCTAAATCACTTGCAACCAATTGTCCTCAAAGATTAAGTCCGCTCAGTGTGCGCAAGAGAGGGATGTTACATACACCCCCTCTTGGTCTAAACTTCATCCTAAAGTTTCACAGTATAAAAGTGCCGAAATAATGCATATCACAATATCATAAGTCTATTTATCAAACAAAATGGAAACCATTGGTGCATATCATATGTGTCCTCCCAGGTCGTTGAGTGTGGACTATAGTTGTCCCACTGGACCTTGATCTAATATATGGTTCGATGATGTAGTTGTCGAATGGAATGATCCAGGATGAAAAATGGATTAGCCATGAGTGCACGATCTTTCGATATCCACAAGGTACTCAAGTCAAAACATGTGTAGGGTCACTTATAGTGTCTCAAATAGATACATGAAAAACATTGTGCATACACCTCAAGAATCAGGAAAAGATAGTCAATAGGTCACAAGCCTCTCTTTTCCACAATCTCGCAGGATCCCATGAACCTAGTAGATAGTTTAGCACCCTTTCCAAAATTTATAGAACTCTTATGTGGTTTCACCCACAAGAATACTTGATCACCACTTCATAACTACGGTCGACACAACACACATTGACATAACTCTTCTTTCGATCCCACACTTCCTTCATTCTTTGTCTTATAGTTTGAAATTAATCTTCCATTTCTTGGATCGATTGCAGTCATACAAGGACACTATCCTCAAGTTGATCCCAACTCAAAGGCATCCGACATGGTCACCCCTAAAGGAACTCGAAAGACGCCATCTTAATGGTTCTTTGATAATTGTTGTTATGTGTGAATTATACCAGTGGAAAGAATTCTTCCCAACTCTTTGGTTGGTCCATCACGTACATGCAAAATATGTCCTCCAAGAATTGGTTTGTTCATTTGTCTACGCGTCTGTCCCAGGTGATATGCAATACTAAAGTTAAGTTGGGTTCCAAATGCCCCTTGGAAACTAGTCCAAATTATCCAATAAACATCGATCCTTGGTCGGATGTAATCCTCTTAGCCACACCATGCCCTCACAATATCGCTTAGTAAACTCTAGCTATGTCTGGTGCCTGATATGTCATACGCCTAGGAACAAAATGAGCACTCTTCTTCAGAGTGTCCACTACCACAAAAATTGAGTCGTGTCTCCTTGCCATCACTAGCAATCCAACAATTAAATCCATTGAAATGCCCTTCCATTTCAATTTAGGAATAGAGTTCATTGTAGTAATCCTGCTGGATATCTATGTTCAGCCTTCACCTACTGACATTCTAGAAATCTAGCCATGTAGTTGAGTATGTTTGCCTTCATTCCTTTCTAGAAGAATACGGGTTTAAGGTTTTCCCTCATCTTCATGACCCTCAGGTGAGCCATGTACACTGCTCTATGAGCCTCGTTTAGAATCAAACTCCTCAACTCGTCATTCGGTGGTACGTAAATTTGATTTTTAAATCTCAATAATCGTCAAACGTAAGTCCTTCAAATCTTGGTACCATCATTGTGTTTTGTCCGATAAAATCCTTGACCTCTTTGTACCAGTCATCGTCAGGATGTAAAGCTAGAATATTTTCATGTAAAATGTAGATTCGTCTGAAGCAACAACACTGATAGATGCGTGGTCTCCTACTCAATGCATCTGCCACTCGGTTCACTGTTCCTTTTATGTAAGTAATCTCGAAATCGTACTCGCTAAGCAATTCCGACCAACGCAGTTGTCGCGTGTTCAGGTCGTTATGCGTAAAGATGTGTTGTATTCCATAGTGGTCCATTTTTAGTTCAAATTTCCGTCCAAAAGGTAGTGTCTCCAAACCTTCAAGTCATATACAATTGCTAACAACTCCAAATCATGTGTCACATAGTTCTCCTCATGCCTTCTCAACTTCCTCGAGATATAAGCGATAACCCGATCGTCTTGCATCAAGACTCTGCATAAGCCTTCCTTGGATATGTCAGTGCATACCAGGAAGTCCATGTCCATGTCAAGGACCTTTAGTATCAGTGTTGTTGTCAACAACTCTTTGAGCCTCCGAAATTCTTCCGCGCATTTCTCGGTCCAAACAAACTTCTTGTTCTTCTTCTGCAATTCTGTGATCAGATTTTCTATCTTCGAAAATCCCTCGACAAACCGTCGATAGTATCCTGCTAAACCTGTGAAGCTATTCATTTCCAGGACATTCATCGGCGTAGTCCATTCCATAATAGCCTAGACCTTTGCTAGATCCATGACAATACTTTTGTCGGAGATGACATGCCCTAAGTAGTGAATCTTCAAATGATAAAATGAGCATTTAGACAATTTCCCATACAATTTGTTCTCTCGTAGACATTGTAGTACCAAGCGCAGGTGCTTGTCATGCTCCTCCATTGTTCGAGAGTAAATCAAAATATCGTCAATGAATACTTGGATGAACTTGTCCAAGTACTCGTGGAACACCCCGTTCATCAAACTCATAAATACCCCTGGGGTATTTTTCAGTCCAAACGGTAAAACAATAAACTTGTAATGTATAAACCTCATCTTAAAGAAGGTCTTAGGGATTTCATTCTCCTCGATTCATAGCTGGTGATTCCCTGATCTCAAGTCGATCTTTGAAAACACCTTCGCACCCTTCATCTGATCAAACATATCATCAATCATGGGCAACAAACATTGATTCTTGATTGTTTCCTTGTTCAATTGACGGTAGTCAATGCAGAGTCTCCACGACCCAACCTTCCTTTATATGAAAATAACAGGTGCACCCCATGATGACACACTAGGATGTATCAGTCCCAGGTCCAACAACTCCTTCAGTTGCATTCTCAACTCCTGTAACTCTGGGGTCGACATCCGATAAGGAGTTCTTTCTATCGGTTCATTTCTCGGTTTCGGGTTTATGGTAAACTCCAATTCCCTCTCTAATGACATCCTAGGTAACTCCTTCAGAAAGACGTATGCAAACTCTCTCACCACTGGAAGGTGTTCTAGACCTTTTGCTACTCTTTTTTTGTTTAACGCAAGGATCGCATAAAGCTTACATACCTTGTGCATGCTCTTTCATAACTGCAAGGAAGATATGAAACTCAGGGAAACTCCCTAGTTCCAACCTACAGTCACGCGTCTTTGTCCCTCATCATCGACCCAGCTCAACCATTTCGTCTTATGATTGAGTATCACCTCATGTGATTCCAACTAGTCTATACCGATCACGACATCATAAAATCCTAGGATCGTGACGTACAGGTTGGCCCTCGGGCCAAACTCTCCCAGGTTAAGGGTACAAGCCGTACCGTTTCCTCCAACCTTATGTTGTGCTCCCAAATCCATCTCTACAAAGATAAACTCATCTTGTTCGACTGCCTTTACCTTAATCCTTTTTAGCACTGCACCAGAAATGAAACTCTTGGTAGCACCGAGATCTATCAAAATACTAAGGGTCTGGTCAGTGACGGTACCTAACGTCTCGAGCATAGTCGACTGGTGCTCTACCTGGTGGTTATTCACCGTTGCATGAACCCGATGGGCCTTTCCCAAATCTCCCATGGTAGTGGGTCCGGCTGATATAGATGCTTTAGTCCTCTCCACTGGGTAGTTGCGCTGATAGTGTGGCTCCCCATAAGTCCAACACCCCTTCTTCAGTCCAGTACGCCTGGTACCCAAAGTAGAAGTTGATGGCCCTCCATCTTGGAATCCTGGTATGTTCTACTGAATAGGCCTAAATTGATGTTGTTGTGGTCAATGTTGTTTCTTATGTTGTGGTCCCCACTAAGGAGTCTGTTGTTGAGGCGTTGGTCACCAAGGTGTAGTGAAATGGATCCTCTCTAGAAGCCACAATATCCTGGTGTATGTTTGGCTAGTGTCTAATGTTGTTGTGCACCAGATGACACTTGTAGAACTGGTCTCGCTGGAGTCCTACTCTAACCCCCACTGATAAGATCCTCCTCTATTATGAGGGCCTTCTGAACAACATCATGCAAGGTCTGAGGCATCAGAATCCTAACCTTTGCATGTATGCTAACATTAAGGCCAAACAAGAACCTAATGACCTTAAGTTTCTTGGTATTAATATGCGGAGCATACCGAAGAAACTCTAGAAAAAGGGCCTCATACTCGGGCACCGCATGGCCACCCTGTCTCAAGGTTTTGAACTCATTGAGCTCATGTGCAATGAATTCCTGTGATAGGTATCTCTCTCGGAACTGTTCCTCGAACAATTCCCATGACATGTGTTTGAGGGCCATGTTCAATTATGGAAGGAGTGTCTTCCACCATATAAAAGCACTCCCCTTCAGTTGGAATACCTCCATGCGGACCTTCATGTTCGGGGTATAATCACGAAGTGCAAAGCACATTGCCATATTATCCAACCATGCCTCGACGGTTGCGTCGTTCGGGGCACCAAAGAACTTGGGAAACTTGACCTTCTCGATTTCACGGTGAATGCTACCAATATCGACCGGTGCGCGATAAACCCTTAGGGGGTGTCGGTGCCCTAGCCTCATCTCTATACAGATGACAAATCAAGGCTTTTGACAATCCATGGAAGGGCCTTCTTAGACCATCATTATCCCATACAACAATTGAATCCAGCCAAAGGACTTGTTCCTTCCCTTGAGGGTTAGACTTTGAGGGTGTGGCCACCTCTAGAGTAATCACATCTCCTTCCACGACACTACGGCGTGAACCTTTGTGGCATCCTCTAATCGAGATCACCACAAGGACACGTTAAAGTTTTAATTAGCGCTAGGTTAATACTCAAGGGTTTACTACAGTGGAAATCCTGGAGATCCATAGTCACAGGGTTGAACCTGCTTTGATACCATATGTAGAGACCCCCTTCCTTATTTACTTGTGACGCAACACAAATGAAATTTTTTTTTTGTGTTAAACAGGAAGAAAACAACGACAACAGTTAAACATCGCAACTTGACGATGAACACAACGCATGTGGATCAGGCAACAAACAACAATGAATCAACATACTAGCACATCAGGCGCCTGGACGAAACATGTGATAATCCAGGATAGATAAGAACGAATACCCACCTGACACAAGAAGACACCTATGTGTTAAAGGACAACATCAACAACCTAACAAAATGAATTTCACGCCCAGTAACTAGATACCTCCACGGCGTACAACGAAGATCAGAGAAGCGTTACACATACCAGTATCAACAACAATTAGAACAATCAACACCCATAATGGGAAGCACATACTCCCACCAGGCTATCGCTCGCCTCCATCCATTCAGGCATGCCATGGTCCCCTCATAAGGAATTATTCTGTCACCAGGCAGTGGGCGTGACCGCAACCAAGGAGAAACATACATAATTGGACCCTTAAACCAAGCCAATTCCATGCACTGGGAGACCGAATTAACTAACAGGAAGACTATACCCACGCACCCTATCCCCAAGACAACAAGACAACATGAGACATCATTCAACTTAAAAAAAATGCACCAGCTATTAAACGACTTCGCCAACAACCCACTACCATTATGTGTTAAGAAAGTGGTCTAGGTGTGAAGGGAAAACTATTATAATGTTACTATTGTCCTAAAAAGGTATTAAGTGTGATCTATTACAAGCACTCAACAAAATCAATTACGCTTGTCAACAAGTGTACATTGTCCATTAAAGTAAGTGAACTATTCAACATTTAAAAGTGATCTTATGTTGCTTATTAACTATTCGACAATGTTGTCTAAATTAACAAGTCTATAGATGACTCCATTGATAAACTATTAATAAAGGTTGTCAACAAACATGTTATCAATCACTAATCATTATGGAAATCGTTGTCAATATGTACAGGATCGCTATCCTCAGTCGTTGTCATACAATTTATAAAATAGTTGTCAAATAATTATTGTCAATCAATGTGTTATTAATTAATAAAATTGTTGTCCTATAAACTGAAATGAATCTAATAAATTGGCTATCATCATATATCGCTTATCTATAAATATGTTTATTGATATTATTGTCAACAAATAAAATGACTGTCATCATAATTATAAAAGATAGTAGTTTGTCCTTCAATATATTAAACTTGTTGTCAGACATATATTCGTTGCCTAAATAAAACGTTGTTCATAAAGTCTTAATATCGCTAAATCAAATGCTCTTCGATTAAATGTTATTCAATGAATCAGTAGCAGTAGTAAATAATGATAATGTTGTCAGTAAAATCGCCAATCAATACATCTATCAGTCAACGAGCGATCAATCCATTAAAACTATGTCTTCCATTCACATATATACACACGTTGTTTTTTAACAAGGAAAAACATTACAACTATCTATTAGAATCACAGTCACAGTGCACACAAAAATCTAAATTTGTTGTCAAATATAATGGATTATCCACAATACTAATTCGTTGTCCAGTGTGGTGTTGTTAATACAGTTCTTGTCATAATAATTATAAAAATCACCGTGCATAACATTACAAAACTCCCATATATTAGATTCCCATAAAATCTAACATATATTACTAAACATAAAATCTAACATATCATTACAAACGCCCAGAAAATCTAACATATATTATTAAATAGAAAATATAACATATCATTACAAACGCCCAGAAAATCTAATATATATTATTGTTGAATATATTTTCGGTGTAAATGTACAACTAAACTATTACTGTCAATCATTAATATCTATCAACAATCATTGTATATCATTACTAGGAAACCTAAAACCACTGTGATATATCAATACAAAATGCCCATATATTAAACATTGTGTTTAACATAAATAATCGTTGACAATAAAGAGGTAAAATCATAGGCTATTAAAGACTCAATTCTCAGCCAAAAGGTAGGTAAATCCGTAGTCAATATTGGTAATAATCACAATCTTGTCATTAAAGTGAACACAGACTTCTTAAAACAAATGCAGGCACACCAGTAACCTCGTGGTCAATGCACAACAAATTTGCAGCCTCTATATTAAGTGGGCACGGACTTGTCCAAACAAAACAAAGGCACACACATTAAATCACAGATAAAAATGTCAATGTTGTCATATAAATCCATGAAATCGCAGGGTAATGAATGAAGTGGTTGTGTAATAAGATAAATATAAAATAAATGGCAGAGGGAAAATCACAGGCCACATGTGCTAAAATGTGAGGTAAAATTCGCCTGCAATATATATTAAATTACAGGAAAAATTTCGTGGTTGAATGTATTGAAACGCATAGGATATGGCCATAAAAATATAATAAAACGTAGAGGTGTTGCAAATGTCGATCCCAAAGAAACACAAAGATCAAACACAGAGGACATTAAGAGGCTCATGAGGAGGAAAGATAAACAATATGTAGAGGTATTCAATAGCAAGAAAGCACAAGACAATCATTCAACCAGGAACCGTCAACATGGGTAGACAGTTGGGAAAACTATCCTTCTCTCATCATCCACGCACAGAAAAGAAGGGCATTAGGATCTATACGTCTGTTAACATAGAAGTGACGACCGTCGATCCATCTCCTTACCGACTTCTCAGACGTGGACTGATGATCTAGGGATGAGGACAAAAGATAAGCATTATCTCTTCATAATAATCATTAAAACAAACATAATAGTCATAGAAATCAGGGATCGGTTGCCAAGGTAATCAATTCAATGCAGTGAGCGTAAAGATATGACGACATTAATTTCTTGATTAAAAAAATTGAGTAAAACACATTCTTTACTCAATGTAAGTACAATAATGAAGGCAGAAGAAAATATTAATCTATAATTCAAAATAAATGCATGTGTATTGTATCCCAAGTCGACCATTCCAAGTCATTGTCCCGCACACACTCCATCCAACTCTCGCTTACCAACAAATGTGACCTCATCGGTACCTCCCAGCCAATGATATGGGTACTCTTCTTCCCCCTTATCCCCCTGAGCCCCAAAGGGGCCACACACACTATACCAAAGAATAACTACAAGATACCAGATATATAAAATATGCAGAACAGAAACAAAATGCTAGAAATGACAGAATAACAGAATAATATCCAGCATAATCTTCACAATACACAGAAATGATATATGAAATAGCAACAGAAATAACACTTGAATCAGATAGCAATGTTCACAGGCCTCTTCGAGGGGGCAACCTCCATTCGAGCAGTGCTCTGTTACAATAATATCCAAGCTAGGGTTCTTCATACCCTCGACCCTTATTTATACTAACTATGTCTATTAAGAGAAGCATCTAGAGGAAGATCCTTCTAGAAGTGGAAGCTTCTATTAGGTCTTCTTACAT
>SNQJ01S0072298.1:0-10333 GCA_010110895.2 Picea sitchensis
GAGGCTTCCTAAAATTTCTTCAAAATCGAGTCATAACCACCATCGACTCAAGCGAGGATGGCATAAAGATGCCCAGTCTTGGCTAAACTATTGGGGAATCATGGAACACACCATTTTGTAGAATAAAGATACTATTAAAAAAATGTCAAATCAAAATTCAAGGAGAAAATGTGGTGTGATAAAGATTTAGAGGAAAAAACAAAATTAAGGTATTATAAGGATGTAATCAACCCTAATCTAGAAGATCAAGATTATATATTTGTTTTGCGAAGTGTAAGGAAAAAAATAAGCATTGCTAAGATAAGAACAAATTCTCACGAGCTCCATAGTGAATCTGGGCGTTGGTCAATTCCTAAAATGCCATGGGATGAAAGAGTGTGTCACCTTTGTGACACTAAGAAGGTTGAATATGAAAAACACTTTCTCTTAGATTGTCCAGCCTATACCCATATTAGATTTCATTTTCAAAATATTTGTCACACTACCAACCTTCCTGACCTCTTAACTCAACAAAAGTATGGTGATCTTGGAAAGCTTCTCTTAATGCTTTTCGAGCACATAAACAAAATTCTGAAGAATCACAAGTAATCACTTACCCTCTTAAGGTCCGATATACCAATTCGATCTTAGTGGACAAATCATCATTATCATCATCATCAATACCATGGAAAGTATATGTTGATCATTGTGAAAAATACATAAAAGGTAAGTAGAAACTATTTCGTTAATATTTATAAGTTTCACTATATAAATCAATATGAATTTTAAAATTGGATGAAGAAAAAACATAGTAGTTTAAGAATCTATGGCTAATGAAGATACATTATAAATGTGAAAGATTGAATAAACATTAAATCATATATCAAATTTGAGATATTTTAAAAGTCTAAATAAAGGTATTTTTTTTAATTTAAGAGTAAATTTTTTTAATTGTTGGAATGTGCTTATAATAAGAAGTCAAAGTTCTCTTATACTTTGAATTTCGACATAAATCATTGAGGATGTGGGTCAATTAAAATTGGAAAAAACTATGAAATATATTTTTCCACCATGCACTAAGTTTAAATTAGAGTGGATCTCTTTTTATAGTTGAAATTAATATCTCATTCTTATTAAATTTATGGCAAAAACCAAAACCTTATTATTATAAGATTAGTTTACTTTCTAAACAAATATTAAAAATTATGTAAAGTTAGAGAACAAGGGTGATTGCACAAAGTTGATGGACAATAAAGTGGCAACGGGGTGAGCACGAACGTGCATACGCAGGAACACATGCACATTTCTAAGAATGTGCATGCGTTCTTGATGTGACAAAATCGACAAACCCCGAACCTCTACTCAGCGTGCTATAGGCATGTTCCCAAGAATATGTACACGTTCCTAAGAGAAATGCGTATGCATTCCTATTGGGCCCTTTTAAGGGGTCACATGCATGAATTTTGGTCATTTGAACCACACTGTGCCTCGCATTTTTAGAGTGATTGTGCAAATCTGAAGAAGGAGAAAAGGTCACTAAGCATCTAGGAGATTTGAACACTATCTCTAACTCAAGCCAAATATTCTTGATCCTTAGAGAAAGCGTTCATTTATCTTATTTTCCTTCACAACATGGCCCATTTGAATAAACTAGTGAACCTCAAAATGCCAATAAAAAAATTATGGAGTTGATCCACTTTATTTCTTTCATAAAAAGTCCAACTAACCCCAAAATTTGGCTACATAAGATATCATTGACATAGAATAATGTATCTCCTATGGAATCCAACTAGCAAGCTTATCCTCTCCTCCTACTCTAGTAATTTTTCAATTTGACAATGGCTCTTGAATCTAGAACAAACTCCTTCTATGTGCATAGGGCAATGGATCTCCTTCTCTATCACTTGAATGACCATCTTGCTCTTCTAACAGTGAAAAAAATGGAAATCTCCAATTCGGCCTTCAATGCCCAACAAACCAATCAACAATAATCATAAGATGTTGAACCCTAATGAACTCAACATGGCTCCGATACACTCCTTGAGTGCTTGATCTCTTTCTCGATGTATCAAATATTGAATTCCTATATTACTACAATGTAAGATTTATTTCTCTTATTTTCCTTCACAACATGGCCCATTTGAATAAACTAATGAACCTCAAAATGCCTTCCTTATTCATAAGGCCTTGGGAATCCTTAAGGTTTGGTTTCTTTACAAATTTTGGTTTTGTTGGCTTTCAATACCTCATCAATTTGATTTCTATGTTTCGTTGAAAGTAAAATGGAATATGATAGTAATATATTTTTCGTCCATGTTAAGTCACTTTTTATAAATGTGTGCTAAAAATACGTAAGATAATGGATATTAAAAAGTAGTATGTCGTAAATGATTGAGTTGAAATTAATTGGGTAATTAGCATCAATAATTAAACCATGGAGCATATCCTCAATCTCATGAAGGATATAGACCATGTTTTGGAGCATATCCTCAATCTCATGAAGGATATAGACCATGTTTTGGAGCATATCCTCAATCTTACAACTATGTATATAATTAGTGGGGATGCAAAATGGCTAGCAATGAATAAATGCATATGGAAACATACATAAATGAATTGAAATATATTTAAGTTTCGTTGAATGGATAGTGTTACAGATGCCTTCAACTTCAATTCACTTTTAGTTATTCTCTAATTAAACTTTGTTATATATATATCAATTAATAATATTTTGGAATGTATAGCTACAAAGTGATACTAGAAGCAACTTTCTGTTTTACAGTTACATTGAAATTATTGTAATAACCCATCAATTCAAATATAAATTTTATGGCTTAAATATAAATTTATTATATTATATATATTACAATATTCAAAAATACTATAAAAATAAAAAAATAAAAAAAGAGCAGAAACTTTTGCTAACTAAACATTTGATAAAAAAAATATGCATGGAACATCCATGTACAAATGAAGTATGAATAAAGTATATTAATACTAAGCAATTCTTATATTTAAGTGCATCTCATATTTAAACCCTACCCCTAATCCTTGCATGGGAGGCCAATAACACTGGTCTTACAAGGCCTTTGCATGACCTTCTAAGAAAGGTAGTATATTTATTAGTAAAGTTTAATAGTGAAGGAAATACAATTGCATTTGAACATATTATAAATGATGAATGCAAGTTACAATTAATTAACATTGTTCTCAATGATGCTGTTTGTAAGTTGTTTCCACTCACCTTTGAAGAAGAAGAAACATGTGGAATTGGTATAAGATCCTAACACCATCTCAGAGACAAAACATGTATGTATTTGTGATTATTTTCTTGTTTTTTCTAATTTCTCAAACCATTTATTTGCATGCTTTTTATAATTTTATAATTTAATTAAAAAAACAACCTAATTTATATGAACTCCCTTATTAAATTGCAACAGAATAATTAATATGGAACCTGATGCAGGAGCATCTGCCAAGTGAATTTTCAAGATTGACCGGAAGGGTCACAAAACAATTTACCAAGGGAGTTGGTTCCCTAAATTTATTTTATTGTAATAGCTAGATGTTTCTAGAAGACATCTTAGTAGATGTCTTTCATTTGATAGTTGAGATTATTATTGATTTTGTTGCTGATAATTAGGAACACAATTTCTAGATTTAGGGCTTGTGAGATAGCTTGGGATTTTTATAGGTTGAGAGAAAATCGAGAGATCTATGTTTTTATTATGATTCTTGATGTAATTAGAGAGTTTATCAAGTGTGCAGAGTGGAGTGTGTGTGTTGAAGGGGTCTGTATGACCACGAAGAAACATAACACCATTGCCATATTTCATCCCTTCGATCATTGAATAAAGAGTATGGTTTGTGAATTTATTCCCTCATGTATGTACATTTGTTGAATTATGTGTGTAATTGTGATAAGAAGTGTAGGTGATTGTGATCACAGTGATCAAAGGATAAATCATAGTTCAACGCAACAAAATCCATAGAGTTTTATAGAATCGAAATCAACGACTGTGATTAAATATGGGAGCGAAGCTCCACCATATCGACGGTTCTAATTAAATACTTATCGAAACTGAAAGTAGGCGAGAATGTGTTTCGATACCTTCCCATCAGAGTCCTGATCCAATTCTAGGCTGAAGTAATGATTGCGAGAGGGAAATATGGTCGTCCATCAGAGTGGATCTTCGAGCCAGATCCACCATTCATCGGGATTGGCCATCGGAGTTTAAGCTCTCAAATCGACTCCAAATACAAGAGTCCGAAAACAGATCCTGACCATCTATCGGGATAGATTGATGAGTCATATCCATGATCTATTGGATCCAACATTTCAGAGCCTAGAACACCCCGACCTCATAAGGAATATATGATTTTCCATTCAAGGAATAGATTGAGGGATCATGAGAATTCGCTCCAGTAATCTGCTCAAGGTTTAAGCTCACAAAATTATTAAAGAATTTTATCATATAGATCTAGTATTCAGTCATATGAATGAAAGGGATATTAACACCTAATTGAACCTGTCCAATGTAGAAGAACAAAGAAATATTAGAGGTCCCAAATAGATAAATTTGCTACAAAGATAAATTTTGTATCCATGTACTGTGGGTTTGTAGTTGAGGGATACCACTTGTGGTATCATTGAGGAGAGTCTAGTATAGAATGGAAGCCATGGATGCATCTCAATGACGGGAACCTGACATAGGTGATGTCAGTAAAGATGAAGACACTAGCTTTGAAGAAGAAGGAGAAGCACTAGGAGGTGAAACAATTGAGGAACAATTGTTAAGGATGGTTACAAAGGTGGGAGACAGACCAGAAATGGAGGTCCTAATGTATGAGGGGAACCTGAATGTCGAAGAATTACTTGATTGTATCAATGAAATGGAAAAATATTTTGATTATGAGGACACAAATGAAGAAAAGAAGGTTAAGCATGTTGTGACTAGGCTGAAAGGACATGCAACCTTATGGTGGGATGAACCACAGGTTGAAAAAAGGAAGAAAGGAAAGGAAAAAATCAGGAATTGGGACAGGATGGTGGCTAAATTCAAGTCCAAGTTTATGCCTAAACATTATCAGTTGAACCTATTTAGAAAAATGCAGAACTTGAAGCAAAAAATTGTGTCAGTAAAAGAGTATATAGAAGAATTTTTCAGGTTAAACATTAGGGCAGGGCATGTGGAAGATGATGTTGAGAAATTTGCAAGGTACATCAATGGTTTAAGGTATGATATACATGAGGAAATCATCCTCCTGACCCTGAGGACTATAGAATATGATTATTAGGATGCTTTGAAAGCATAGGTGAAGATAACTAGAAAACATAGCCAAAAAACAAGAGGAAGAGGTCCTACAAGAGGAAAAGGACAATTTAGTCACAGGGGAAGATCCCAAACTTCTAAAGATGAAGGGAGCAATGCAAGCTCAAGCAATCATCCATCAAGCGAAGAATTTAGAGGTAGGAGATTTGGCTTTAGAGGTAGAGGAGGCAGAGAAATTAGATGCTACACTTGTGGAAAGACATGACACATGTCTTGGGACTGTCCTAAAAATAAATCAACAAATCAGAGGAATGCAAATGTTGCAGAGTCCAGGGAGGAAACAACTAATACAAGGGAAAAGGAAGAAAATCCTGAGGTAGGAGAGTATTTAATGTTGAAGAGGATATTTTTCAAATCAGAGAAAGAGGCAAGTGAGCCAACACAAAGAAAAAGTTTGTTTAGAACTGTATGCAAGTCAAACCAGAAGTGTTACAAAATTATCATTGATAGTGGAAGTACAAACAATTTGGCTTCCATTAAAATGGTATAGAAGTTGGGATTGAAGAGGATGACAGATCCCACTCCCTATAGAGTGTCAATGGTTGCAGAAGGGACATCAGTTCTTGGTGAATAGTGAGTGTTAATAAGTGGAATTTAAAATTTGTACTTATCACAGAGATGAAGTATTATGTGATATAATTCCATGAATGTTTTCCATGTGGGAAGGACATGGAAATATGAAGACTTATTTCCATGATGGAAGAATAAAAGCATGTATTCCTTAGAGAAATATAGATGTAAGCATGTGCTGCTACCTTTGAAGGATGAATTAGCCAAAGAAGAACATGGACCTAGTGTTTTACTGATGAGTGGGAAGGATATTCTATAAGAAGTCAAGAGGCAAGAGGAAGTACATTTTTCTCTTATTGGTAAACCAAAGGTAATACTCACTACTACAAATATGGATGATTTACCTGTAGAATTTAAAGGTATGCTTGATGAATTTGTTGATATAGTAGTAGATGAATTACCTAATGATTTACCTCATGTTATAAGTATAAGTCACCATTTTTATTTGATATCGGGAGAAGGTTTTCCTAACAAAGCAACCTACAAATTGACCCCTCAAGAGAATGAAGAAATAAAGAAGTAGGTACAAGAGTTGTTAGACAAAGGTTTGGTGAAACAAATTCTGAGTCTATGTGTTGTAGTATGATGCTTATCTAAGAATAAGGATGGTGGATGGTGCATGTGCAATGACTCCAGAAGTGCTAAAATTTATCGCATAAAGTATATAGGCCCTACATTACCTAGAATGAATGATTTGATGGATTACTTAAGTGGGGGAAAATATATAAGTCAAGAGGCAAGAGGAAGTACATTTTTCTCTTATTGGTAAACCAAAGGTAATACTCACTACTACAAATATGGATGATTTACCTGTAGAATTTAAAGGTATGCTTGATGAATTTGTTGATATAATAGTAGATGAATTACCTAATGATTTACCTCATGTTATAAGTATAAGTCACCATTTTTATTTGATATCGGGAGAAGGTTTTCCTAACAAAGCAACCTACAAATTGACCCCTCAAGAGAATGAAGAAATAAAGAAGTAGGTACAAGAGTTGTTAGACAAAGGTTTGGTGAAACAAATTCTGAGTCTATGTGTTGTACTAACAATGCTTATCCCAAAGAAGGATGGTGGATGGTGCATGTGCACTGATTCCAAGGAAATTAACAAATTTATTATAAGGTATATATTTCCATTACCTAGAATAGATGATTTGATGGATTACTTAAGTGGGGAAAAATATATTTTCAAAAATTGATTTGAAAAGTGGATACCATCAGATTAGGATAAGATAAGGGGATGAATGGAAGACTGCTTTTAAGACTAATAGTGGACTGTATGAATGGTTGGTGATTCCTTTTGGGCTCACAAATTCTCCTAGTAAATTTATGGGGTTGATGGATGAGTTCTTAAAGGAATTTGTTGGAAAGTTTGTGATTGTTTATTTAAATGACGTTTTGATTTACATCCAAACAAAGGAGGAACATTTAATACATCTTAATATGGTTTTGAGTACCCTGCAGAAGGAAACAATATTGATAAATTTGAAGAAGTGCATATTGATGAAAAGGGAGTTGATATATTTGGGGTTTGTAGTATCTGAAGAAGGTTTGAATATGGACCTAGAAAAAATTCAAGCAATTGTGAATTGGTCAACCCCAAGAAGCATATTTGAGGTAAGAAGTTTCCATGGAGTTGCAAGTTTTTACAGGAAATCCATTAGAGGTTTTAGTCAAATATGTGCAACTATTGTAGAAACTATCAAAGAGAGTAAACAACCATTTAAGTGGATTGAGGAAACTGATAGTAGTTTTAAACTGTTGAAGAAAACTATTACTAAAGAACCTATATTAGCTTAACCAATATTTGATAAATACTTTCAAGTTGAGATTGATGCTATTGGGATTGCAATAGGAGTTGTTTTGATCCAGGAGTAGAGACCAATTGTATATTTCAGTGAAAACTAAATGAAGAAAAAAAATATTCATCTTATGACAAGGAATTTTATGCAATTGTTCAAGCACTTAAGAAGTGGAGGAATTACCTCATGCCCAAGAAGTTTGTCATGTACACTGATAATCATGCATCACAGTTCATAAGTAGTCAACCAAAGTTGAACCAAAGACATGCCAAGTGGGTTGAATTTCTGCAAAAGTTTACCTTTGTGATTAAACACACAAGTGGTAAGACTAATATAGTTGTTGATGCATTAAGTAGAATTAATTTTCTTTTGCAAGAACTTCAAGTCAACACTTTAGGTTTTGATGCTCTAAGGGAAATGCACAAGGATGATTCAGATTTCAAGGATTCTTATGTAGCTTGGGAAAACCCATTTGCCAACAACATGAGCCAGTGGTTGGAATATATGTTGCATGAAGGTTTGTTGTTCAAGAACAATAAACTATGCATACAAAAGTGTTCAATGAGGGAGAATCTAATTAAAGAAAAACACAGTGGAGGACTGTCAGGACATTTTGGTCAAGACAAGACTTTTTCACAAGTAAATGCTTTACATTATTGGCCAAGTATGTAGAATCATGTAAATAATTGTTTTTTGAAAAATGAAGGATATGTTAGCATGCTAAGGAGATAAGTCAAAACATAGGGCTAATCCCACTACCTATTCCAAGCAGGTCATGGGATGCAATTAGCATTGATTTTGTACGGTATTACCAAAGACACAATGGGGGAATGATTCTATATATGTTGTGGTAGATAGATTTTCAAAAATGGATCATTTTATTGCATGTAGGAAGACTAATGATGCAACTAATATTGCAAATCGATTTTTTTTTCTTTCAAAAATAGTGAGATTGCATGGTTTACCCATAAGCATTGTTTCAGATTGTGATACAAAATACGTAGGTCTTTTTTTGAGGACCCTGTGGAAGAAACTGAGTACTAATATCAGTTTTAGCTCAACCTATCACCCACTGAGTAATGGTAAAACAAAGGTAGCGAATAGGAGTTTGGGGAATATTTTGAGGAATCTTGTGTATGAAAATCCTAAGCAATGGGACCAAAAGCTTGCTCAAGCTGAGTTTGCATATAATTACTCACCAAACAGAAGCACATGAATGAATCCATTCCATATTGTGTATGGGATGCATCCAAGAGGAGTATACGAGCTAAGGAATTTGGGAAAGCAGGAATTAAGGAGTATAGATGGTGAGGATTTTGTAGTAAGCATGCAATAGCTACATTAAAGTGTCAAGCAAAGATTTCAGGAGAGTAGTGGTAAATACAAACACATGGTTGACATGAAAAGGAGACAAGTGGATTTTCATGTTGGTGATTTGGTTATGGAATATTTGAGGAAGGAGAGGTTTCCATTGGGGACTTACAACAAATTGAAGCTGAAAAAGATTGGACCTTGCAGAATATTGAAGAAATTTTATGCCAATGCATATGGGATTGAAGTATTGGTATTTCTCTAATATTCAATGTGGAAGATTTGTATCCCTTTAAGGAAACATAAGGTGTTTCAACAAATGAGCCTGTAAGTGATGAAGATCAAATCATTCAATGGAAATAATAGTTTCCTAAGGTAGTTTAGACAAAGATTGATGCAATATTGGACAAGTAAATGGAAAGAAAGACTAGAGGTAAATACTACTTCTAGTATTTGATTAAGTGGAAGAATCATCTAAAGGAGGATGATACTTGGATGATATCAATAGAAATTTCCAAGTATGGCATAAATGTCGAAGATATCTTGAACAATTCTTTTAATCCCCAGGAGTATAATGCAGGAGAATCTGCCAAGTGAATATTTGATATTGACCCAAAGGGTCACAAAACAATTTACAAAGGGATTTGGTTCCCTAAATTTATTATATTGTAATAGCTAGATGTTTCTAGAAGAAATCTTAGAAGATGTCTTCTATTTGAAAGTTGATATTTTTATTGATTTTGTTGCTGATAATTAGGAACAAAATTTATAGATTTAGGGCTTGTGAGATAGCTCGAGATTTTGTTAGGTTGAGAGCTAATCGATAGCTCTATGTTTTTATTATGATTATTGATGTAATTAGAGAGGTTAAAAAGTGTACACAATGGAGAGTGTGCGTGTTGAAGGGGTTTGTATGACCACGAAGGAACATAACACCATTGTCATATTCCAGTCCTTCGATCATTGAATACAGATTATGGTTTGTGAATTTATTCCCTCATGTATGTACATTTGTTGAATTCTATGTGTAATTGTGATAAGAAGTGCAGGTGATTGCGATCACAAAGATTAGATGAGAAATCAAAGTTTAGTGCAACAGAATCCATAGAGTTGCAGAGAATTGAAATCGAAAACTATGAGTAAATATGGGAGCGAACCTCCACCAGATCAATGATTCTGATTAAATACTATTGGACATGAAAGAAAAATAGAGTGTGTTTCAGGACCTTTCCATTGGAGTCTTGATACAATTTTGAGCTGACATAATGGTTGTGAGAGTGAAATATGGTCATCCATCGAAGTGGATCTTCGAGCTAGATCCACCATTCATCAGGA